>BQNB010018362.1:0-28633 GCA_026074375.1 Tanacetum coccineum
AATAAATAGGCAATTATAGTAAACAACACAAAAAGACATAATTACCCTTTATACTATTCATTTCTATTCGTATTTAGAAATTAATATAAAGGATAAATAGGCATTTATAGTAAATAAGAGAAAATGACATAATTACTCATTTTACTATTTAGAGTTGAAGACCAAATTTCTTAAAGATGATTACCAAATATGTTTATGCTAACTATAAAACTTGTTCCAACAATGGCTAGTCTTGAGGTTTTTGTTAACTTAGGTAAGGCGATCGAAAAATGGCCTTACAAAAGTCATAAACAAATAACATAGTATATTTTATGAGTTTATCCACAAACAAAATCGGCATATTAATTTAATAGAATGTGTTGACCTATTGGATTTTTTTATTTTTTATTTGGCAAGAAACAAAAGGACTATATAAATATAGACGACTTGTTTCAACCAAAGTTGAATTGGCCTGAGAATACAATTGCAGTGACAAGGAGATCGTCCAACAATTGTATTTATTTCACCTATCATATTTATATAACCTTTTAAGCTTCTTTTGCCAAGTAATTTGATCTACTCTCTTATTTGTTTACCTTTTTTACTTGGATTGACAATATATTTTAGGCTGTTTCAGTAGCAACTTATCAATTTCATTTTCTACATCTTATATTTTTCCAAAATAAGCAATTATGTTTTTAAAGCCATTAGACAAAGTTCGAAAAGTTTAAACTACAAGTTTCACTAAGAGCCAATATCGTACTTCATAATTTAATTAAATTACCAAACTGACTAATAATATTCTCAATATTATTTTAGGAAAATATGTTGGATCTTTACGGGTGGTGTTTTGACATTTAGGCTGGACGGAGTGGGTGCAAACTCACCTAGGTGAGTTTCCCACTCGCGCGCGAGTGCCACGCCGGTGGCAAAACTCACCTAGGTGAGTTAACATTATCAAGGTGAGTTTGGCTTGTTTGTTTGGCTGATAGGTGAGATACTCACCTCACGGTGAGTTTAAAAAAGTGGGCCCCCAACTCTCAAATTTTATACCCAACTCTCTCAATTTATAAACACTTCACACAAAATGAATTCGTATACGTTTATGGGCATAGATTTAGAAGGAGAAGAAGAAGTTACTAGCCGTCGTAAGAAGACTTATATTAAACGAGCGATTGCATTTATTAAGAGTAGACGAGTAGCAAACCGACCGACAAGAAACATCATAACTCGAGATCGTGCTAGTTCTCATCAGTGTTTAGTCGCCGCTTTTTTTAGCGAGGACCCGACGTACGATCAACTTAAATTTCGTAAGACGTTCCGAATGGCTCGCCCTCTTTTCAACGAGATAGTTACTGTCATAATTGATCACAGTGCATACTTTCGTAATAATATCGATTGTACCAGAAAAGAAGGCATTTCCGGGTTGCTAAAGTGCACATCTTCAATTCCCAAATGGTTCCCGAAGGAAGCGCATTAACCGGACGACCCGTTACGAAACGAGGAACAAGTGTAACAAGTTATGCGTTGGATCAGATTAGCACAAGCACATCAAAACCTTCGACACGATTTGATTGAACACTTGTCTCGTAATGCTTAGTTTAATATTTATTTGTAATGTCTTTTTAATATTCGAAGTTTGTAATGTTTTTAAAGCCATTAGACAAAGTTCGAAAAGTTTAAACTACAAGTTTCACTAAGAGCCAATATCGTACTTCATAATTTAATTAAATTACCAAACTGACTAATAATATTCTCAATATTATTTTAGGAAAATATGTTGGATCTTTACGGGTGGTGTTTTGGCATTTATAAGTAAGAAGAAAGCCATATATTTTATGTATTTAAATTAATTAAGATTGGACTTATATATACTACGTATAATGCATAAAACATTCTCTTTCTTCATTTAATATCCAAAATATTTTAAGTAATCAACATATAAAGCATATTGTACAATACTTTTAATGCACCAATAAAACTTAATTTTAAACATTACAAGTTTAAAGCTTTGTTTACAATTATAAATGTACTCACACATCAATGCAACACATATAATCAATGCTAATATTAAAAATATCCTTGTACTCTAATGTATAACTAATAAAAAACATGATATAAATTAAGCAAGTTACTAATTTATTATTTTTATTATAACCCAAGCAAATAAAAAAATGCATTTGTTAACACATATTTATAAAACTTAATTTTATATAAATCAAATAGTTATATTGAACAATGGAAAAAATTGCTTAGTAAAATATTTGTATCAAAATGTTATAATGAAAAACATTAACATTAGTTAAAGAGTTAAAATATATGACATCAAATAGAAGGTCTTTGATTGTCCCATTATGAGTAAACTTTGAGTGCCAGTAAACTTATAAAATAAAAGGTCTAAAGTATAGAGCACTACATGATAATAGGATCATAAAATTAAAAAAAGAAAAAAAACTTTGACTATCCCACTATAAGTCATCTTCTCACATTTCATCTTTCTTGAATCAAACCCAACTCCATTAAGAGACCAACAAAGCTCTATCTTTTATGGCTTCAATTATTAGTTAAAGAAAAGCTCTATGTTATCCATAATAAACACCACACAACTAAATAAGATTAAATAATTGAATTTAGGTTTTTGCAAAAATTTGGGCCTAAAAACGGTTATCAACATTAATTTTGATGTCCTGGATCGTCGCCCATTCCGTCCATGCGAGGGCCTCCATGGTGATAACAACAACAAAAATAAAATAAAAAAGTAATAAGAGACCAAAATCCTTACCACTGACATATTATCGGTTCCTTACTCCAACCACATTACCCATAGGTTTTAGTAGCATTTTCACGAAGTTCATTTGTTTTTGTATACGTTAGAGAGATAAAGTAATGAGAAAGAGAGTGGAATAGATGGTATATATACAAATCATTGCTAATGAGTATTACTCGAAATTAAGATCCACAAGAAAAAAGTCATCTCTCTAAGATAGTAGTATATGTGCATAATAGGAAATGATCAACATCATATTAATAATAATAATTATCAACTAATACAGTAACATAAGTGTATATAGTTTAATTACTAGACAATGTAGTATATTAACATAAATCGAATGTTGTCTAGTAGTATTTTACATAACCTTTTTGTAGTATATTAGCTAGGTCTCCTTTATATTTTAACGATGAAAAATAAACGTTCGCACACTTAAATTACAATCGATAGCTAAAAATCGAGCCGAACCAAATTTTGGCGCACCGACACGCTAGCTGCAACTTGAAACTGGCCCGATTTTTAAACGTCAGCTTTCCTTTTACCCGGCAAATGTGGATCTTTCATTACATGTATGTATATGATAATTAAGCTATTAGGTAAACTCACAACGAGTTTTGGACTTAGAGAGATGTCAAAAACAATTCCTTCCAGTTTTGAAAAACTCCTACTCAATATCTTTATTAAACACCTCTAGCCAAGGCTAAAACTCTTTTCTCAAAGCTAGGACTTCCATACTTTAAATATACTATCAAAGGAAAGTATTGAGATGACCATAATCCATGTATACATATTCTCTAATCACGTAACTGGTTTACTCCTTAATAGGTCAAACAAAATCAAAGGTCACGTTGCGGAAATGCATTCTTTCCCTTTATGAGAATTGTTTTACTTGAGATACAAAACACATTGCTTGTTTGCATCATGGTGATTATGCTAATTGTTGCTTAATCATGAATTATGTCACTTGGTTATTTGAGTTTGGGTTATTGGAAGATTAATGTTCCATTGTATACTTTTATATCCCAAGAAAACAAAGTCCTACACACTCCCACATAAACTATCTATGGCTCTCACATTCCTTACACAACCCCAATTAATTTTCCACATTCCATAAAAAATTACCCAATCTTTATAATGTTTCACTTCTTCTAGACATTATGCCATTTATACCTTTCAACACATTAAAAACTTCTTCTTCCCTACTTTGATATTAAACCATTCTCATCATTCTTTCATACCACACCTTTTTCACAAGCTTGATTGTGAATGTGCCAACTCGCACCTCTTGCACATATTGCTTATATTACAATCAACCCTCTCACAACCCTCAATAACAACATTTAAATAATCATTGTTTAATCAAGCGTGTTCCTTTATTCCTAACATAGGCTCATATATGTCATATCCAACTCACCTCCAACTCACTCACTCACCTGTGACTCACCCACTCACCTAGCCAACTCATATTTGAATTTGAATTTCAAATTTCTCCTCTCACAACATCCACCCTTCTTCTCTAAGTTATGGGTATTCCAAGAATATTCTTTCTCATGCAAACCATTTCCAACTCGCATACCTCACACACCTCTTATACATCATAATAAAATTGCTTCTTACACTCTCAACCCTGTCTCACAAGATTAGAATTTGAATTTCAAATGTTTCCCTCTTATCACTTTACAACTCCCAATACCAACTCTACACTCAAGCTCTTATAACTTAAATTTGAACTTTTAATTTCAAATATAGGAGACAATCTATTATCCAATCCTAAAGGAATGACCAAAGATAATCCTTTTGTTCATTGGTTTTTTCCTTTCTCTTTAAAAATGGACAAACATCCCAAAACTATCTTTTAAACACTTCACAAAATGTTTTATCAATTGGCTATTTGAGTTGGTTGATCTTATAACACTTTGAGTGTTAGAATGAATTTAAAAAGGTCAAACATGAAGTGCACTTGGTTTTAGCAAGAGTTGGTAGTTAAAAGCCAAAACCGAGGAGCAGCTTCCTGGCGTACTATTGACGTACAACAACGTGCCAGTCACGACATAAATATGCCTCCTCTTGGTTTTGGCCTATAAATAACCCATCTTGGATAGTGTATTCCTAACATATTTCCATTCATTCATTCTCTCTTTTTTATTCTCCCTATCCCTCTAAGTTCATACACTTCTTATGTTCTAATCTCTTTTTCTATCATATTTGAAAGAACATATATCTACAAGAGAGCCACACAAGTACTTAATCCATACTTGTGTGTTGTGTCGAGGGTTTTCTTCTCTATACCCTTTCTATTTGAATCGAGTCTCTAAGCTAGGTTAGGACTTGGTTCAAAACATACATTCGATTTGGTTGTAGTAAGTCTTGTACCTTTGTGGTCAAGCCTATGTTGATCTAGTGTGGTTTGATACTTCCAAGGGGGATGTTCTTTGTGGTCTTAGTGGTTAAGTCGAATCGCAGGATTATTTTAGGTCGTTTGCGAAGGCGGAATACCATTAGGAGTAGCTCTTCTTTGTGAGGCTGATCTTTGTGCATATCGATGGAGTGAAATTTATAACGGTTTCTAGTCCACCATACGAATTATAGTAGGGTAATAGTATAGCTGTAGTGGATTCACAACTAGACGTATGAATGGTATAAACCCCCTTCCCGAATAAGTATATATCGTGGTTTCTCTCTCTCTCCCTCTCTCTCTCTCTCTATGTTGTTCGGTTGTTTAGTTTAGTACACCACTTGGTATCTTTGTGACTTGAAGTTTTATAAACTTTGAAAAGTCGAAAAAACCATATTCACCCCCTCTACGGTACATTTTTTAACAAAGTTCATTCTTTAATATAAATATATTATAAGCGATTAAAAGGAAAAGTATAAAAAATTATTAAAAAAACATTTTTTCAAAAACAAAAATCCATTTCTCTATAAAATGATAGAAATAGAGTTAACCAAATTACACTACCCATTTCTGTCCACTTCTCCACCAATTCTCTTTAATTCTCCGCTTTTTTTTATTTCTCTCCACCAAACAATGTGAACGAGTTAAATTTCATTTCTCTCTACCAAACACACCCTAAGTGTATTTAATAATAGTTCAAAATTAATCAGTAGGAAAAATTTATCAAATGCTTGAAAGTTGAAACAAATGTCGAACATGCGACCACGCATTTATTAACATATCCCTTTGCCGCTACATATGACTTTTTATAGTACTTAAACTATGTACACTTGTGTTATTGTATTAGTTGATAATTGTTATTACTAATATGATGTCGATCCGTTCCTATTATGCACATATACTACTATCTTAGAGAAATGACCTTCTTGTTCTTGTGGATCTTCATTTTGCCTAATAATCATTACAAATGATTTGTATAATATACAACCTATTGCACTCTCTTTCTCATTTACTTTAACTCTCTAAAGTATACATAAATTTCTAAACTTCGTGAAAAATGCCACTAAACCTATCGGTAATGTGGTTGGAATATAGAACCGATACTTCGGCGGTGGTAAGGATTTTGGTCTCTTATAACTTTTTAATTTTATTCTTGTTGTTGTTGTCAACAGGGCGCCCTCGGCATGTGCGAACTTGGCGGCGACCCATGGCATCAAAATTTATGTTGTTTTTAGGTCAAAATTTTTGCAAAAACTCAAATTCAGTTAATTAATCTTATCGAGTCGTGTGGTGTTTATTATGGAAAACTTATAGTTTTTTCCTGTGAACAAATAACTGAAGCCATAAATAAATAGGGCTTCGTTCGTATTCTAATGGAGTTGGGTTTCATTCAAGGAAGTTGAAATGTGAGAAGATGACTCCTAGTGTCGCCGATCAAAGCTTTTTCTTTTATTACTTTTATGATATTATTATTATGTATTGTTCGACTTAAGACCTTGTATTTTATAAGTTTATAAGTCAAATTATTATTAAATTGAATACGTGAGATGTATGGCTCATTTCTTACTTGTAAATACTAAAACATGACCCGTATTCCAGAAAAAGAACCTACATATTTTCCTAAAATAATATTGAGAATATCATGAGTTGGTTTGGTATTTTAAATAAATTATGAAGTACACGACACTGACTCTTACAAAAACTTGTAGTTTGAACTTTTGGAACTTTGTTTAATAGCTTTAAAAACATAATGGCTTATTTTGGAAAAATATAAGATGTATCAAGCGTTAAAAACGAAAATGATAAGTTGTTATTGAAACCGTCTAAAATATATTGTCAATCTAAGTGAAAAAGGTAAACAAATACGAAAGTAGATTAAATTACTATTGGCAAAAGAAGTTTAAAAGGTGAAATATATATGATAGTGAAATAAATACAATAGTTGGACAATCTCTCGATCATGGCAAGTCAACTTTGGTTGATACGAGTCGTTTATAATTAAATATTCCTTTTGTTTCTCGGCAAAAAAAAAAATAATAGGTGAACACGTTCTATTAAGTTAATATGCCGATTTTATTAGCGGATAAACTCATAAAAGATCCTATGTTATTTGTTTATGAATTTTTGTAGGGACATTTTCGATCGCCTTCCACATGGCAACGAAACCTCACGACCGACCATGCTTGTCACAGATTTTATAGTTAGCATAAACAAATTTGGTCTTCGTCTCCAACAAATTTGGTCTTCATATCTAGATAGTAAAATAGGTGATTATGTCTTTATCTCTTATTTACTATAATTCATGTTTAAGCTTTATATACATTAGTAAATATGAATAGAATTGAGTAGCAAAAAGGATAATAATGTCTTTTTCTTTTATTTACTATCATTGCCTATTTATTTACTACGTACGTATTACATGCTTAACGCTTCATCTATACAAACATTGGAAGAAAGTAACCCTGTTTCTATTGTTTATCTCAACTCAATGAGAATTCAATCAAATTATACGTTTTTCATCCATTAAAATAAGAAATGTTAAAAAACGAAATAAACATTTTAGATTTCTTTAATTACACACTTGAAAGGTCAATATTTTGGTTTTTCTCATAAGCATGATATTTCTAAACAGAGTGCACCATTTGCTCCTAAATGTGTGCGTTGATTTTGCTTACTCTCCATGTTTTAGATTATCATTGTCAGTTTGCCACAAATAGCCTGAGAAGCTATGGCATAATTGTTGAAAACAAATGTGTTTAGCTTAGATCTAAAGTATGGTTCACAAGACGCATAAAGCAATTAATCCCGGACCATACAAAAGAAGTCAAACACCATTACGAACTTGAGTACAATACAAAGCTAGGCTTCTGTCTATACATAGGTGTAACATAAGTATATATTTTAGATTTGGGGTTTGTCACAGAAGGGTCGGAAACGGTCACGACATACCCTGGTTAGAATGCATACTGTGTGAAATAAAGGTGCTACATCAGTAAATGTGCTTAAAACATTGTGAAGGAGATGATGTTTGGATATGCTTATTAAATGGTAACTTATTATCTATCTATACTACAACTGGCTAGGCTTATTGAATGGTAACTTATATTCATATCGTGAGTAATTATGTTTGGGCACAAGAGTTACTCAGAAAGAAACTAGAGCTTTAGACGGAACATGAAAGAGTCGCTCGAACAAGGGAACTCTAGTTTATGAAGTTGATGAATGTTTTGGATGAATAATTGGATAAGATAGTGAATAGTTAGAACGAAAGGTGGATATGTGATGCAATTTTTGTTATATAATTTCCATTTTGAAGACCGACTATCTGCCACAAGAATGTGACTTTGAATATGATGAGAAACACAACCATTATGGAAACTAAAAGCATAAAAATCGGGTCTGTAATGACCCAATATGTGAAGTTTTTATGTTTAGAATATCATATGTTTTGTTTACCTCTTAGACTCATAAATCCACGAACACACATTGTGATTCCTGGAAAACTCCAACTTTAATTTCAAATTTGAACAGATGCGTAATGCTATGCCATCACAACTGAGTTACCAACACAGAATTACGAGTACAAGTTGCACCTTCATTATAGAGAATATGAGACAAAAGAGGAGATAATGACACATCCGCCAAAAGGTATAAAAGTGTCTCACCAGGTGAAGTTAGGTGAAAGATTCTCAAGCGAGAGTTTCCAATTTTTCACTTAATTAACTCTTGCAGAAGATAAGCAATAAAAATAAGAAAAATCGATCACTGAATGAAATTCCACCCACAATTGGCACATTCTCGCTTGCTAGTAGAGTTTATATGGTGATTTCGTTAAATACGAAAATCCATATTACTTCTTTTTGTGCATTCTTGTAATTTTTATTGTGATATTGATATGAAACAATGTAGGAGAGAAGGAATAGAAGTTCCCGAAATTGAACAGTCTTAACCATATTAATCTTGAACTTATAAATCATATAGGTTGAAATTATAAATCATTTGGGTAATTTTACATTACATATATAGTCTGCATAGATCTTGAACATACAAATCATATGTGGTCAATATTTTAAGATATTTTAGTGATGCAAAATGAAATTTGAACTCATAAAGCCACTTCG
The DNA here is from genome assembly GCA_026074375.1 of Tanacetum coccineum. Taxonomy (NCBI): domain Eukaryota; kingdom Viridiplantae; phylum Streptophyta; class Magnoliopsida; order Asterales; family Asteraceae; genus Tanacetum; species Tanacetum coccineum. The sequence goes on from BQNB010018362.1 coordinate 9,266, forward strand.
TCATGCACACGAGCAAATATATGTTTGAAAAAACTTGATTATATTCCTAGACATATAAAAGGACGTTTTCTACATATACTAAGCAAATCTTGGAAAATGTAAACTTTTGATCAGAGTTGAAGGTCATGGAGGAATCACAAATCAAACTTCTGGAGAATAAAGCGACTAACGAGAAAATGGAATACTTGTTGAAAGAGATGAAGAAAATTACTACTTCAGGTACACAAGAGGAGGGACAAAGTTCCACCCCTATAGCAGATAAGATTAATGTTTTAGAAAAACAAATAGTGGAGGGTAAACTTGTCCTTGTGGATGATGATGGGTAACCACTGGAAAAGGTCGATTATTGACTAATTTGGGTAACGACGATGAAGTTGAAACAATTGATAATGAAATGGCAAGTTTTTTGGCATCAAAACCGATAGGTGTCGGATATGGTCTGAAAAGCTTGTTGGAATAATAGAGGGAAAATAATGTGGATGATGAATACGACCCATATGATGATATGTATGACGGTCACGAAATTCCTGACAATATACAAACTATATATGATAATTTGTATATAATGGCTCGTGGTCGGAACAAGAAATAGAGCTTTTGATGTTATGTGGCGTCATTTGTAATCTAGTCATAATTGTACCATCCTTAGGGAATGATAACACTCTAATTATACATATAATATCCCTCCTAAATATTATATTTAGCTATGGAATATATATTTATATATATATATAATACTATATATATATATATATATATATATATTATATATATTTATATTTAATATAAATATATATATATATATATATATATATATATATATATATATTAAATGTTACGTGTTTAGATACTTATTTATGTGTTAGTTGTTTCAGGTTAAATAGAAGAAAGAAGGACCAAAGATGCAACAGATATTCGCTAAAATGTTAACGATCATTAATGGAATGACTTGGATAAAAGAATTAAAGTCAAGTAATAAATCCGTGTTGATGTGTGGCACACATATAATAAAGTGCGGCGTACTTCAGATCGGGGAGAGAGAATTCAATGCATAAGTCAAGTACGGCGCACTTCCTATGAAGTGCAACGCACTTGCTGCTGCAGTTACAAATATCATTTAATTATTTCATTGAAGAAGAGCCTCTTCACTAGCTCTTAACCCATGACTCATCCGTGCTTCCTAGGCTATAAATAGAGGCTTAGGCCAGGAGATTTTACACACATTACACACAATTAACTACAACAAAAGAATCAAGAAGTTAGAAGAAGTTTTTGGGGATTTTGGTTGAACTTGCTCTAAGTTCATCTAATCCCAGGTTACAATTCATCAACAAAGGTAGAAGTGAAGTTATATTTCGAGCTATAAGCTAATGTGACAGAGTCGTTTGTGGTTTTCGGATATTATTTTGTTATAATACAATTTTCGTGGGAAAACTCTTGTCAAATCATCAACAATAGCTTGTGAAGTTGGTATAGATCTTGTTTCCCTTCTTTCATAAGATGTTTACTGAGTTTATAATGTTCGTTATGTGTTTGATTGCAATCATCATGGTGTAGTTATTTGTGTTTATTTGGGTAAAATGAGAGTCGTGATGTGAACATGTTTAATACCAATGTTTATAGTAATAATAAGATTTAACTTAATATTGGAATACTTGGATCTTTGCTAATCGTTTGATCTCTCATGTAAAATGGATATAGGTCGAAAGGATTCTTTTTGTACGTTTATAATCGCTTGAATGACTACCCGTTTATTTATACGTTTATACCTTAATTCATGTGTTCATTGTTATTTGCATGTTTATCCTCTTTGCTCTCATCCCTAAAGAAACATCTTTTTTAATCACTTGAAATACAAAAGTAAATCGTGCCCTTTGTCTTTAGATTCGTGACAAGTCTAAGGATATTTTCTTTGCAAAACTAATTAACTTTATAAGAACACCAATCCCATGGAACGAACTAGTCTTACCCTTAATCTATACTACATACGAGTGTTACACTTTACTCGTGTGTTGGTTCGAAATTCGGTAAAAACTAGTTATATAAATTTAAAGCTTTTACAACACATCAAAGTTTTTGGCCCCGTTGCCGGGGATTGAATTGTTTTTTATTAAGTTTTCTACTGTTTTGCAAAAATTCACCACCCTACCGTAAAGAAAACTAATCCTTTCACACGTTTCTGCTACAAGAAGTACGGCGCACATACAAATTTGTGCGACGGTTTTTCAAAAAAGCATAGAAATACGCCGCATATTCTGGAAATTCTAAAACAATGAAGTCTGTTTCAAATTAAAACCAAAACCAACCCTTTCTAAAGTTTAAATTCAACTCTGAGAATATAAGGATTGCCTTCTTTATTCTATTACTTGTTGGATTCATGCATTTGTACACATTGTATATTAATATGAAAAAATAAAATAAAATATTTCTTTTTATTTGTTATGCTTAAATCTATGCTTATTACTATTCTTGTGATATCGATTTATTGTTTGTTGTTATATGAGTACATTAGTATACTTAATAACCATGAGAAACATGAAATTCGAAAAAATATTAAAAATGCTACATGTTGCCTTATGCTTATTAAACCATTTCTGTGCTACTTGATTATGCTTATTATCTCTGATTGTAAGTTTATAACTTATGTTAGCATACCAACTTGTTATATTAAGCACATTAATACCAAGATGAGAATTTATGATGAAAAATGACATATAATTTATGTGATATTTAATGATAAAAAGGAGTTTACAATGGTTAGGATTCTGAAAGCAAAGAGTTTTATAACAAATGTAACTAGGAAAAACAAAAGTATGGCGCACTTTTTAATAAGTACGCCGGTTTTTCCAAAAAAATTCAAAAAAAAGAACAAGTACGCTGCACTTCTTCCGAAGTCCGCCGCACTTTTATGTCCGAACAAATACAGCTGTATCTTTTTCATTATGAACAAACCACCTCGTTTGTTAAATTCCGAATGTTTACTAATGTTGTTAGACTGTAAAATGATATTTAGTTTTGCTTATACTAACCAACTAATATTGATTTCAAATGTTGTGTTGTTTTAAGATAGTGATGGACCTAAATTTAGTATCGGACGATTATGCTTTGGAAAAAACGATCGTATTGCACTAAATAATGAAGTTGAAAGCGAAGGAGAATGGTATACATCTGAGTATTGTGACACAGCAGACTGTGGGAATAAAAAATAGATTAAGTCATTTACTTTTTATCGGATGGAGATGAAAGAAATTAGTGAGCAGTCTATCACCCCGTGTTTCGTTGATGGTTTACATGCTTATGATGGTGAAATAAATTTGATGTATGAGAAGAACATGATATCAAACGAATTCGCGATTAAGCTTTGTTTAGACTATGAGGAAAAAGGGTGAAAAAGTCGTGAAAATATAATTACTTGTTGCCTTAAAGGGTGAAATTTATTTTGTTAAATTTATCATTAAACCCGAAGAAGATGATGTGGATCCTGGGGTTGTGTTTGGTCTATCTTTTCTTAGACACACCAAGGGAATTGTCGATTCCGGGAACAGAATTATCACTGTTTATCCCTATATCATAACCTTTAATGATGTTAGAGATGATTATTTGGATACTATTCTCGCAAACATTGATGTTAGTGATCAACCACCATTAGACATATCCGATATACCACCTTTCATGTGTAGTATGGGAAAAAGTCCAAGAAATAAGAAACAACCGTCGAGAAACTATAAGATGAGCTATGATGGTGAAAGACCCTCCGTTACTATCAACCGAATCTTAACTCGAGAGGAACTTTCAAGAGAAGAACTAGAAAAAGATCTTTGGGAAAGAATCATGATAGTTTGTGAAAAAAGACCGATTATCGAGGCACTCAAATATAGTGATAAACGTAATAAATTGCTTGATAGTGTCTTGTTGGACAAGTTTAAGTTGGATGGAGATCTAGAAATTGAAGAATAAGAAGCTACGGAAGGGATGGTCAGAAATTACAAGGCTATTGATGTGTCTCGCAACTACTCGTTTTAAACTTATAACATGATTTACACAAATAAGCTAAGAACACACATGTTAGTATGCCCTTTCGTATGTAGTTAGTTTGTTGTGGTAAGCCGAGGTCGTTCACTAGGATTTGGGTGTTTTTAATTGTGAAGAATCTATGTAACAAATTACACAAAAGTGGTAAAATGGGTGTCACGTCCCAAAGTACCATGAAAGAAACAAATATCTCAAAAAGTATAATGATGCAAATTCAACGAGAATAAAATCAATATAACTAAAACTACTTGTTTGGAACTAGTATTCATATCAATGGTGCTCGAGGTTCACGTAGAACTTTAAGCAATAGCACACAAAATCATAAGTACACAATTCAAATCAAATAGTCATATCGTGAAATTGCATATATCACGGTTTAGATTAACGAACCCTTTCGACCTATGATCATTATTATTAACCGATTCATTACAAGCCTTTCGAGAGAAGTATGATTTTACTGATTTCTTCATTAGATCCTTTTCGACCTATACTCTAGATTAAACCTTTATGAGTCCAATTAACTTGTATATTCATGGTTTTCAATCATGAAATACAAAACATATTTGCGCGCCAATAATTTAGAACAAATCACAACTAGAAATCCTTTCGGCCTATAGACCCGGTTATGATTTACCAACAAACTAATTACACACATATCAATTCAATCAAACTCATAAGCAAAAACCATAAATCTATATTACAAAATACCAAACACTCCATATAAATGTTTACATCATTCCAAACAAGTATAACAAAACTACTCCATAATGATATTAATCAAATACCAAGATCCAAAATGAAATGTAAAGTTCAACATGATGTAAAAGATGTAAGTTATCGAAAGCAAGATTACAATAGGTAAGGACGAAGGATCAGAGCATCCTACAAGCCTCCAATCGACTATACTCTTCGTACCAAGCCGAAGAATGATTTGTAACACCTTATTTGATGTGTTTGAGCCTTCTTTTGAATTTGATAGAGGTTGTGTGGTCTTTTAGGAGAGAAATGATGGTGGAAATTCGTCCTCAAGGGTGGAGGAGAAGTTTTGATGATGTGTAGAAGAGAGAATGATGATTTTATGATCAAAACTAAGCCATATGGTCTTCTATTTATGCTTGAGCAAGCCCTTGGTCGGAAAGGGACTTGATCGGACTTGAGGCTTTATGGGACTTAAATTAGAGTATTTAATGAAACTTAGAGAAGTGGTAATCATCTAACCGGGCGACTAGAGCTTGACCCTCTGGCTCCTTGCCTCTCGTCAAAAATTAGTTCACTCTAAGTTGTAGATCTTTCACTTAGATTTCCGTGGCCGCTTGAATCAAGTCAATTCGAGTTCGTATGCTCAAGTTATGGCTAAAATGGTGAAGGTGTGTCGGGAACAACAATACTTCCAATATCTCTTCGTTTAAGCTTCCCGATTGTGTGGTACTTGGTCGTGAGTCTTTATTCTTTAATATAACTTTATTTTATCTTTATATCTGGACTTAGAAGCTTGTAAGGTTAATTCATTTTCTCTTGAAAAGCTTCCCGATCTTGATCTTTATGAGGGATTCTTCGTACATTCACAAATCTTTGTTTTTGCTTCTTTTTTCATTCTTTTACCTTGTTCTCCTATACTTGGCTACAAATAGACTTGGAAACATACTTTGCTACAATTAAGTAACAAAAGCATATACAAATAGCAAAAAAACATATACAAAATCCATGATAACGGTCCTAAAAACATACTCAATTTGAGCGTTATCAAATTCCCTCACACTTAAACATTTCTTGCCCTCAAGCAAATCTAAGATAAGAAAATAAAATCCACATGGTGCACAAGAATGATTAGAAAAATGCGATGCAAATCTACCAAGTATTAGTACGAGACAAAATTCATTGTTTTATGCTTTTTGGTAAAAAATGGAGATGTTTGACAATAACCAAAGGTTTTCTTTCTTGATAAGCATTTCTAAGCACCTTACGAAAAAGGAATGAAATATAATTCACTTAACACCCATTTTATTTATTTAGTGGTGGAGTATATAAGAGAAATCACACTCATTGCTCGGTCGTGACCAAATTTATTACCATAGGCTTGTACAAGAAACAAAACTCCACTGACATGGTGTAAGGACCAAGTGTAAACATCTAAAGAGGTCTTTTGTTGGGTTGTAATGTTAAGGCTTCATGTTAATAAGAGGTATGGGTAAGGTGTGGGATTCTTTATGAGAGGTTGTATCACGAACATTTAAGTCAAAAGTCTAAGTCCCATTATTGCTAGTTATCGAACAAACCACAAACACCACTACAAGAAAATGAAGCTATTACAACATTTTAGAAGCAACACTTCTCAAGATTGTTGCCTTATAGACTTCAATAATAATAAAGCAATATTTTAGTAAATAAGTATTGCATTTAATGTTCTAACGCAACATTATTTTATGAGTGTCGCATCTTTTATTGTAAATTACAACACTTTATGAAAATGTTGCATTTTCTTAAAGGAAAAGTACAACACTTTGCTTTAAAGTGCTGCAAATCTTATTCAATTACGTAACATTGTAAAAAGTGTTGCACATCATTTCAGAAAGTGTTGCATTTACATACGTTTTACATAAAGGGCACTAATTAAGAGGCTTTACTTTTAATGATTTTGATGAACATTTTCATTTATCACTAAATGATATCACTTTGGAGTCGAGCTTGATCCAAGCTTTAATCCTTTATTGACGAATCGTAAAAACAAGCCGAGCTCAAGTTGAGATGAGCTCGAGCCTAGCTGAGCTCGAGCCGAGCTGAGCTCGAGTCGAGCCCAAGCCTATATAATATACCATGAGCCGAGCTCGAGCATTATAAAAACTTAAACAGGCCGAGCTTGAGCTCTGACAAGCTCGAGCTCGGCTGAGCTCGTTTCCACCCTGATTTAAATTATAGTTAACTAGCTTCAAGGCCCGCCCGTTGGGCGGCTAGCTTTAATTCTTCCTCTTACACAATAAAATGTAGTGAAAAAATGATTTAAATATAAAAATATATGAGAGACATACTGTTTTAAAAAATACATAGTATGACGTGCTGAAAAATACATAAACAACATTGAATGTATTGTGAGGGACGGAACCAAGACACAATTGGATCAGGTGCATTTACGAAAATTTATACGAAACGAGGAACAATAATTAATGGGAAAGTCGATGAAGTACTTCTTTATACACAACATTTGTTGTGTGATTGGAAAGGATGTCATCTTTATCGCAACATAATAGTTTTAGACCTTCTTGCTCTTTACACTTGAAACCGCTACATAAAGTTATCCGTGTGAAAAAAACCGGTCGCTCTAAGTATAGACCAACCTTAGACAACGTTTGGCCTTGACTTTTATTAATTGCCATGAAAAACAAACAACTATCGAATATTGTCTCCTGTTAAGCTGAAAAGGCATTTTTTTTATCGGATGGACTAATATTCAAGCGAGGGTTAGGGACAAATGTCCCTACTTTACCACCTGAAATGATCTTTGCTTCAATGTTAGTGACCCATTCTAACAATTTGTAACCTCGTGCCATTACAAAGGCCACCTCTTTGGACTATGGCAACTACAGTTTTCTTTTCTTGTGAACTTAGTTTACCACTTGCGCTAACATTATGTGTTACATGTACCACGACAATATAATTAGAAGTATATTACTTTAAAGTTATCATTCTTTCAAACACTAAAAAGAAACAATAAACTTTCAAACCTGAAAGTCCATAAATTTGAGTCATTCTTTCAAAAACTTAACTTCATAAGGTGATGATATTGTATAAAACAAAACACAATCTAAAAATGTGACAACTACGTTGATAGAAACATCTCTTTATTACATTGTTAGAATTAGAATTAAGATAACGCAACGATGTTAACACCCAAACCTTCTTTTACCTAGCTTTGCTTAGCACCTTTAGCTCTTTGCCTCAGCAACCGAGGATCTTGGATAATTTTCATACAATGTACCCATTTGTTAACATAAGAAAATGTAGATACTAAAACAGCATAATAAAATAAATATGTCATATATATGCCAGCTCATATATAAAAAAAAGGCTTGTTACTGTCATTCATATATATTGTCAGTTAAGGTTGCCAACACTGTCATACCAACTTAACAAAGCACAAATAGTACTGACATTCATGTAAAGGAGCTATAAGTTTTTTTGAGAAGCTTAGCCAATCATCCCCTAAATCACAACCAATTGCATTATGGCTTAGTACGTGCCTTATGGCAACAACATAAATATTCCATCAAAGTTTATGAAAAGAACTGCGTAGAACACAATCCACAAATAAATATATTACATACGTTCATAACAACAAAAATAAGCCATAAACCTCTAAAATCATTTAACACTTAATGACATGTAAACTACATAAAGTTAATCTCCCCCCAAAGACCCCTTGAAGTGCTAATTTCGTAATTTTTTCAAACCAAAAGTTTCTCAACCACAGGAAGATCTAAGATCGTAGTATTGGTGATCCATTAAAATAAATTATAGTGGTCCAAGTAATTAAAGGTGTAAAAACATGCATGATGTATCTAATCCTGTAGGTCAAATGGGTTTGGGCCAGATTAAGCATTTTTTGCATGAGTTAAATTTTAAATAGGTTGGGAACAGTTTAAGATAATAATTTTCAACTTTTATATAAGCAACTTAGTGTCGTCTACAAACGAAACATATATGCTCAAAACTTCAAGTTTTCTATTGCGTCCTGGAAAGGTATTCTAATTGTTACGTGTATGCGCACCGACTTTAAATGTCATAGTTTCCCATTTTAGCGTGATTCTAAAATGATTCAAAACGCAGACAGAATTTGGAAACACGGCACACGATAGCAATATATTTGAGACATAATTAAGATATCTCTACTGATGTGAATTACTCATGCAAGGAACATTCTAAATTGCTTTATTCGCCATATGGCAGTATGATTTTAATAACTATTTAATGTATATATAACACAAAGTAAAGTGTTTCGGGTCAATTCAACCCGTTTAAAAGTGTATAAAAAACTGTGTTTAACTCACACCCTTCTAAAATACATATTTCTACAAAATCTGCAAATTAAAAGAGGCAAAGAGTCTAGATATATAGTACCTGCAAGAAAACCATTTGACATGGTTTAAGCTGCAACTGATTGATTATCATGATGACCAAGGTGCCTGGCAAGTTCAAAAATGAGTAAAACACATATGCTGACCTACTTGACAGAAATGTAAAGCTTATTTAGCATTTATTCTTTAGCATTTTTCTATTTGACAATGAGCAACAACCTATACAAAACGTAAAAGGATAACATTTCCATGCATATATGATTAACTTATTTACAAAAACAAACCATGATTAGAAATGTAACAAATTTGAAGAATCTTACTTTTCATTTCCAGATTCAGCGTGTCCTAACCACTCGATATCATAAAGTCTATATTTCTTATCACGTATCTTAGTTAGAAATGTATGCACAGGCTTATAAATATATATTTTTATATCCATTGAATATATATTTTTTAACTTTATGAAGAGGAAAAAGAATACCTGATTTATTCTGCAAGTCCATTATGATGGCATCTGCCTTGGATGGCATGAGAGATATCGTCAACATGTGCACGTCTCATCGAACAGTTTCTTTCCATGAATTAAAACAAATTAATAATTTATGAGTATATTCAAACGAATAATAGAAGTTGCTTATGAGAGAAAGGAATTTTGAACCATTCATCAATTGCTGCAATTTAAAAACGTCTGAAACTTAATGTAAGCCAAATTAAACTCTAAACTGAACATATTTGATCAAACATTCTCATATTCTTATTAGCTTTTCAAAAGTAAAATACTTGAATCCAAATTTGTTTGCCAAAGGTAAAATACTTCATAAAGTGATTCAAGATTGCCGAATATTAATTTCTAAATACACTATATGTTATAGTCAAGTCTCAACTTATCTTTATCATCCGCATAATCTTCTAACTTTATAACATATTTATCCAAAAATCCGATTCACGGCACATTTTTCAACTCTATATTTCAATATAAAGATTAATTATTATAAGACTATATATTTGCAGTAAGAATCTATATTTAATCGTCTAGCACCTTTTACTTGACACTCGTGAAGTTCTAACTGCTGGAGGAAGTTCCGTTGGCTCACAGATTCCCTGACATCATATATATACAGTTCTCATGTGTTATATGAATCGAATAGCACATTAAAATAATGACTATTAGAACTACTAAACAACTTACACAATAGAGGTAATCTACAGCTCTTTCTAGATTGTTGAATGCAGCACAACAATCACAGACAACTGTGTCCCTATCCCAGATACCTCCACCCATAGCAAGAAGATGTTGAGTTGTACCTTATTACTTCCAGCAACCAAATTAGATGTTGCTTGATCGTACACGTTCAATCCCTATATGAACAACCATCATTTACATACATCGGTAAATTAGCGTTCTACTAATTCACCATTTGAAATAATATTGGTAAACAAATTCATCCTCAAATGAAAATTCTTATTACATTCCCTAGCTAATATGCTTAAAAACTAATTCATTCCCAAATCGATCAAAACCCAAATTCATCCCCAGCTCATGATTCTTATTACATTAATTACAAATCGCTACTTACATGAATATAATGATTCAACATCAAAAAACGAAACGCACCTGATAATAAGATTCATATATCCGTTTATTTGTTGAATGAATGACTGATTATGCATGGAATATGTAATTATTTTAGGTTTTTTATGGATCGAATGAATTACTATTATTACTGATTATGGATGGAATGAATGACTGATTATGGATCGACTTCATTAGATGATTATTGATCGAATGATTATGGATCGAATTTGTTATGTGGGGAAAAAAGAACCGGTGGAAGTCTTTTGATCTTAATGGATAGTTGCTATGAATGTTTTCCTGTTTAAAGGCTACTTTTAGTCAGGACCGTACGATTATATTAACTGCCACGTGTCATTTTAATAGAGTTTTAGAAGGAGATCTAATTTAAGGCAAGCTTGTTTTATATAGGAGAGGATTCGTGAAATCACGTCTTTCGTTTTTAATAACATAAGTTATTTTTTTTATATAATTAACTTAATTAAAGTTTTAGTATTTTTCATATAAATAATTCAACGGAAATTTTTACCTCTCATTTTCCCCAAAATTTGTTCAATTCCCGCTCATTGGATTTCCCCAATTCAAAATTCCATACCCTTTTGAATAAAAAACCAACTGCGAATTCTTCCAAATCAAAATCCAACAACCACATGCTCATCATTTTATTTTCATTGTCTTCCTCAAAATCCAACAACTACCGCACGGCATATCGTCACCAGCCACCTCCCTTCATCATATATACAACCGCTAATGGTGAGTCATCTCCGTCTCTTTCTCCTATATTATTACTTAATCTTTTAGGCTTATGCATCTGTTGATGTGTGTGTTTTTGTCTGTTAACACAGGTTGGACCGGTGGCCTCTATTTATGTTCATCGAGTTATATCAAAACAAAATCTAGTAATCAGTTTATATTAAGAAAACGAGACATAAAGGTTTGTCATCAGTATTTTTTACTAAAATGTACATTCAATGATTGTTACTCTACAGTGATATAATGAATAATAAGAAACAAAACTGAAAGAGGCCTAAATAAATGAGTTGGCACCTAGGGCTGCAATCAAGTCAAGTTTTTATCAAGCAACTCGAGCTCGAGCTCAAGCTTGACTCAATCAAGCCAAGCTTTTATCAAGCTTAAGCCCAAAAATTAGCACGAAACAAATAACGAGCCAAGCTCAAGCTTTTGATAGCTCGGCTCGAGCTCTAATCAAGCTTTTTCGAGCTTTAATATATAATAAATTCATATAAACAATTAAGGGGTAATTTGAGTATTAACTTAATTATAAGGACCTATTTCATAAATAAATGAATAATGTATTCTAAATTGACCATTAACCCTAATTAATCTAACGATTTATATTCTATTGCTTTGTATTCTTCATACTTAGTTTTGACTTTTGAGTACATTAGCCAAAACAAATCAAAAACTAATTAGTACTTTGGCTAATATATGTTTTTGTTGAAATAATTTGTACGTTTGAACATTAATTAGTACTTTGGCTTATGTTTCATTATAATGTTGGACTTTAGTACGAGAATGTTATTGTTAGTTTTATTAATGTTTAATGAATCTACCTTGGTTTTCATTTATAGTTTTTGTTTGTTTTACTTTATGCATATGTTTATTGATGAGTTTGGGCATTTGGCTATTAAATACATTAATTTTGTATACATTCAAGTTTTTCAAGCCAAGCTCAAGCTTTAACCAAATCCTACTCAAGCCAAGCTCAAGCTTATATGGTTAAAGCTTGACGAGCTATCAAGCCAAGCTCAAGCCTACTATTTTTTTTCAAGCCAAGCTCAAGCCCTGTCAAGCTCGAGCTCGGCTTGACTCGATTGCACCCCTATTGGCACCTGCGATAGCAAGTATGACAATTAGAAGAGCCAATCCATATATTTCTATAGATTATGGTTTCATTTAATGAGAAAATGTACAATGTTGACATGATTTTGGTTTGTTGCATACATTTAAAGATCATAATAAGTATTCATGTATCAAGTTTGTTTTGGTTTTTTTTGCTTGTCATAAACTCATAATAACACGAATGAGTATGTTTTTACCAGTGCGCACCTTGTATGCACTACATTATATTATATATATAATCATTTGAGAAGGGTTGACTTACTATTCATTTTAAGCACTGTAACTACAGTGCTGGGCCAAAAAAAGCCTAAAAAATTTAGCCCAAAAATTTGGGCCGGCCCAATTAGTTTTTTTTTAATTTTAAATTTTGGCACAAAATAGGGAGGAAAAAAATGTTACAAAAGTACCGACGCATTCAGATAAAAAAAATACCCGCGGTAAAATTTTCAAAATGACTTAAATAGTGTCATTTTACACCATGAGACCAAAAAAAAAAAAATTCGCAAAAAAAATATAAAATAATAAAATAATAAAAAAAAAAATTTTAACGCCACGCAACAACGCGTAAGACCATAAAAAAAAACTACTAAACACGATACTGAAAAAGTAAACCCTCACTATTAAATATGAGACCGACAAAATAAACTCGCACAAAATTAAAGGAAAAAAAAAAGAATTAATGAGACGCAACTGTAGAATGACAGAAAACCCTTTTTGAGTTATGATTTATTATTGACCACTATTTATAGTGGTAAAACCCTAATACCCTAAACCCACAAACGGGCTTGGGCCTATTTATTCACTAATACAAAGATAAATATGCCTTTGGGCCATGAAGACTAATCCGCTAGCATCCCCCCGCAGTTTGAGCGGGAGAGGAACGAACACTCAAGCTGTCGCGAAACTCATCAAATAAAGCCGTAGGTAGACCTTTGGTGAAGATATCCGCATACTAGTAATGAGAAGGGACATGAAGAACCCGTATGTGACCAGTGGTAACCAAGTCACGAACAAAGTGAATGTCAATCTCAATATGCTTCGTGCGCTGATGTTGCACGGGATTAGAAGAGAGATAGACAACACTCACGTTATCACAATAAACAATAGTCGCTGTAGACAGTGGTGTATGAAGCTCACGTAAAAGATTGCGCAACCAGCAAGTCTCGGCCACTGCATTGGCAACACCCCGATACTCTGCCTCCGCACTAGATCGAGAAAGAGTAAACTGTCGTTTGGAAGACCAAGATAAAAGATTGTTGCCAAGAAACACACAATAGCCAGAAGTAGAGCGCCGTGTAGTGGGACATCCAGCCCAATCCGCATCTGAATAAGCAACTAAAGAGGATGTCGTAGATGAATAAAGCTGTAAACCAGAAGTCAATGTACCACGGACATATCGCAAGATCCGCTTGAGAGCAGAGAAATGAGGCTCTCGAGGATCATGCATAAAGAGACAAACCTGCTGAACGGCATAAGAGATGTCAGGCCGTGTAAAGGTCAAATACTGTAGAGCCCCTGCAAGCCTGCGATATAGTGTAAGATCAGAAACAGGATCACCAGCAGCAGCAAGCTTGGAATCCGTGTCTACAGGAGTACGACACGGATTACAAGTAAGCATACATGCTCGCTCAATTACCTCTGTGGCATACTTCTGTTGAGATAAAAACATCCCAGAAGTATTACGAGTCACGGAAACACCCATCAGTCATAGAAAATTCCGCATGAAGGGAAGCAATGATGCGCTGAAGCAACGCGCGAAAAATTAACGTAACGCAATAACGTGCACGAAAAAATAAACTTATACTATTAAACATTAAAAAAACGCGCGAAAAAAAATAAAATAAATAAATAAATAAATAAATTAAACGCCCTGCAACAACGCGCGAAAAATTAACGCCCGTAGCAACGCGCGGATATCTTTGCTTGTTACAATCAATTCTAGTTGTGGTTATCTCGTGATATTTGTTGTTATTCATTTGACATATCTAGCCTTTTGTTCATTTTCCATGTTCAATCTCAGTTGAAATTTATTGTTTTTTTAACCAACAAAAAAATCCATTCATTGTTTGTACCAAACAAAGGAAATAATTTTATAACCGATTCTGGCAGTTCATTATTTAGTTTTACCTAACACTACGATCCCTTCTCTTTTGTGAGGCCCATTCTGTTTCTCTGCAATTGCATTCTTTCCTGCTTTTACATTTTTTGCTATTTAGTCGTACCAAACACATCCTCTAAATGGTGTTGAAAAGTAAATTTTTTTTAAAATGTTCCCATATAAATGTAATTATTATTCTTATAAAGGAACATGGTTTTTGAATTTGGGGATTCGTATAGTGCTCTAACGTCTATTCTGGTATTGTTATCACATTTCGAGACTATACGATACGATGCTTAGTTTAGTCTAAGTTGATGAGATTTTATTCTTATTATTGATGTTTAATGCAAATGCTGGTACAAAAAATATTTTAGAATTCGTGAATCAATGAAAGCATGCACTCGGATGGTAGGGTATGGTTCATAGTTTAATGGTCACAGCTTATAAAGGTTTCACACACTAAATAGAGAATATGTTTTGTACTAATTGCCGTTTTTTATCCGCAGACAAAAGAGCTTTAAGCTGTAAATCTTTAGCTAAGGATGGGAAACACGAAAAGTAGTATGAAAATGCGCTATGCAATTCCAACACTAGAATCCAAACCAATACAAAGAGACTATCACTACTTTAGATGTGATTGAAACTTGTTTCTGTTTTCCCCTCCTTTCACACATAAGGTTTGACTTTTGACAAATATAGCTCAAGTTTTCAATTGTTGGAATTCAGATCAATAAGATAATAAGCTTATAATTATTTGGTGCATGAATATTGTAGGTATTGTATATCATCAAGGGTTGTAGAGGTATCCAAGGAGGTTGAAGTATTGATACAAGGAGGTTGTGTTCTGATGGTATCCATCTTACCAGCTCCCACAGCTCATGTCTATTGTCAAGTTTGAAATTACTGATTTTAACTATAGGTATTGTTTCGGACTGATTGTACATGTTCTAGTCATTTGGAGGTGATTTGACATGTTTACTTATTACTGATATATATTGGTTGGCTGGAATTGTATTTGAATTACTTCAAATACACGGTTGATCAGGTTGTTTGGGGTTTCACATTGAATTAACGGCTTTGAGGGATGTTTAGGATTGCTGATGTGAATTGCTTATAGTGCTGTTTTGGATTGCTTACTGAATTATCTCTTTATAGAGACTGTTTGGGATTTGTTTGGGGTTTGTGTAAGAGTGGATTATCGGACCGTTACCCAGTGACTTAAATTTTTTTGGTTTCACCAAGGAATCTGTTAGTTTTATTTGTGTATCTATATTTGGATTGACTTTTAGTTGATATACTGTTTTCATATTTCTATTGCTAATATGAATCCAACAATGTCCTTTTTGTGATGCTCAGATGCTATTGTATATTTGTATGTCATAAATTATTATCCGATCACTCTACTGTTCATTTTGTTTTGTTAAATTTAGTTGATTATTTTTCTTAGAACTTTGTATCTGATCTCTATACCAAACATTAAAATTACTGAATAAATAAAGTTACATGATCAAGTAATATTTAGACGTTTAGTTTGCCTTGGGCAACAGTGTTGTTAACCTCAATTGCCTTTCCATTAAAGGCCGTCGTTATATCTCCGGGCGTCATACCAGTTCCAACTAATCATTTTCTCACAAACAAGTTAATAAAGAAGGTGAATAGGGGTGAGACATCGTATATGGTGAGCTTATGGAATCTGTGAGAATCGCTATAGATGCTGAATTGAGTTGGTTGGTTGAAGTGCGAAAGAATATCGAAGATGATCATGAACGGAAGAAGCTTGAGCTAGCAGAGGAACATAAAAGAATAAGGCTGAACTAGAATATATGTGTAAAGAAATTGAAGACCAACGGGACAAATTAGTTGAAGATGCAGTCGAGCAGCTTATACAAAAGTTACCTCCAAGATTTGTTAGACAGTTTTTAACATGAGTTATCGTATATGTTTGGTTCAAGGTATGTCCTTCTTATTTGAATTACATACAAAACATGCTCTAAACATATTACATGACTAAATTGAACCTTACATGACAAACTTACCCACGTGCCCAGTTTGACCCAAACAAGCTATAAATTATTTTATGACAATACTACACATTCTTATTTTCAACCTCTAATCTTCTTACTAACAAATTGGTTGCGCATATTTTATTTACCAAGTACAGGTGCATATCTTGTTTTAGTATAAATATGCTTTATGTTACATTTCTTTTATGGAGCATGCATGTATAGATTCTAAATATGCATATACCCTGACTTCAGTAACTTGCTTACAATGCCATATATATGTTATATAAAGTCATTTAGTGACATACAATCTGATTAGGATGTAAAAGGTTGGCTGCTTATTGGAATGTTGTATCATCAAATTATAGTACTTTTATTTGGTGTAGGCTGTAGCTGAACTATTATGACTTTTTTGTTCCTTGGCACTCGGTCTTGGTTATGTAGTTTCAAATTAGTGGAAACTGGTTTTGCTAGAATTGTTCAGTTTGTGGACTTGGAATTGCAGTCTTAGGCAGATTAGGCTAAGCTTTACATGGATCAGGATTGCAATTCTATGTGTTTTAGCTTTGTTTTAAATTAACTCTGCAGATTAGTTTTATTTTTTTGGGTAAAGGGTTTATACCCGGTGAAATATATTAAAAACCAAATATAGCGTTAATGTACAAAATTAAAGGGAAAATGAAACCCTCTTTGACAAAATGCATCAAGCACGACTACTGGATATGAAACAAGCTCATATCAACAGAAACAAAACAACTAGAAGAAATAAGGACAAGAAATGTAAACTCTAAAATTTGAAACAAACCAAAACTTAAATAGTATACAAATATTTGATATAAAATGAAATACAATTCAAATACAAATGTGTCTTGTTAAATAAAGATGTGCATGTCATCCAAAAACATAGGTGCACTCTTCAAAGAACATATATGCACGCTTCAAAGAACATATATGCACGCTTCATGTTTTTCATTAAATTCTTTAAAACATATGAACGTCATTCCAAAAACATATGTGTACGCCTTCCAAAAACATATATGCACGCTTCACTTTTTTTGTAGGTGCCCGGTCTAGCTTTAACTGCATAGAGAACATACATGATTGTAATTGACGTTTCATGATATGCCACACACTTTTAATTTCAAACAAACAAACCAACTATATACGTGCAAAAGAACCCAGATCTTGCTAAATTCCAACTGCGAAATAAACGCGAAGATCGAAACACGGTTTAAACCACCAAAGAAATATTAACATTTGAAACCTTAAATTATTAAATAAAAAATAATGGTGTACGACTGCATCTTTTAAAATTAAAACTAGGCACAATTAAATACTAAATTATAATCATTATTGAATACGCCATTCCTTTAGGATTTTTTTTATATACTTAAAAGGTCAACATATAAAAAAGTGTATGGGTATATGGATGATGAATTCCTCAAATATATATAAAGATTTCACGAGATCTTCAAATTGCCAAACAATCAAATATGACAGTGAAAGGTGTATGGCTAATTAAAATCGTAAATATATTTACCTTTTGATTCTTTGACAAATCTCGAACACTTCATGTTTTTTAGAGTGACAACAGGTACGATAAAGAGTATATTATGGTGTGTGTGATTTTTCTGTTGAGAGAAAAAGGGAGGCACATAAATTGAGTGTTTGACCCTAATTGGGGAGGTTACCTTAAAATATATGACAGATTATAGATGCTTTTGTTATGGAGAGTTAAAATACCTTATTTGCCCTTGATTTAATTTCTTTTTCTAAAATAAGTATTGGATATTTATAAAAATGACATCTTGCATTGATATGATGTACATCATGCATTATTATGAGTAAAGAATTCTATACAAAAAATGGTTCTGTAAAGAAAATGCCACTGTATGTATATATATATATATATATATATATATATATATATATTATAATGTATATAATATATATGTATATATATTATATGTTTATATATATTATATATATATATACGTATCTAATATTATATATACATATTATATATATACATATATATATATATTATTATATATATAAAAATTATTATAGTTAAAGATCAATATTAAAAGACAACTTTCGTGAGAATGATACACTTAAACAATGTATTTTTATAAAAGTTCTTGAAAAATTCTGAAAAAATCCACAAGTTCGGGTATGTTGGTGCAAAATAATGTTGTGAAGGAAGTTTTTTTAATTTTGAGTTTTTATATGTTTTTTAATGCACAAAGAACGGAATTTTGATGCACAACATTTTTTTGATGCACAAAATTTTTAACTTGTTATAGTTTGATGCGCAATAAAATTTTGATGCAAAAATTAAAAAGAAATCGGGTACAAAAACGAATTTTTGAGGCACAAAAAAGAAATTTAATGAAATTTTGATAAACAATTCGTTTTTTGTGCATTAAAAAAACGAATAAAAACTCAAAATTAGAAAAACTTTCTTTACAAAAGTTTTATGCACCAACATACTCGATCTTGTGAGTTTTTTTTGGAATTTTTAGAGAATTTTTTTATAAAACATGCCTAGTGTATCATTTTCACGACTATTTGTCTTTTTATTTTAACCTTCCTCTATATATATATATGTATATATATATATATACATATATACATATACATGATCTTGTGAGTTTTTTTTGGAATTTTTAGAGAATTTTTTTATAAAACATGCCTAGTGTATCATTTTCACGACTATTTGTCTTTTTA
>BQNB010018362.1:36908-68408 GCA_026074375.1 Tanacetum coccineum
AGAATTCAGCCTTCCAGACTGAAGACTTGGATGCCTATGACTCGGATTGTGATGACTTATCCTCGGCTAAAGCGGTTCTAATGGCAAATCTTTTAAGCTGTGATCCTGAAGTTCTCTCTGAGGTACCATATTCTGATTCTTATCCGAATGATATGATTCATCAGGATGTGCAAGAGATGCAGTATTCTAAACAAACACATATTGACGACTTTCAAGATAATGAGATACATAATGATAGTAATATCATTCCGTATTCTCAATATCTACAAGAGTCACAAGATGCGATTATTCAGGATACTAATTCTTCTGCACCTAATGATTTATTGGTGCTATCTTTGGTTGAACAAATGATTGATCATGTAGCTCATCTATATAAGGAAAATCAGACAATAATGGTAAAGAGAAAGTAGTTTAACCCGCTGAGCTGATAGATACAATGGAATGAGTGCCATTTTTGAACAAAGACTTAATGTAGATTTGAATAAGTGTGAAAAATTAATAGTTTCTCAAATAGATGATTTAATTCAGAATAGAAATGTAAAGCTTATGGCTTTTCAGGAGGAGATATATACACTTAAAGAAACTCTTTCTAATCATGTCAAAGAAAAGGAATCTTTATAAAAAACATTAACTGTTTTCAAAACAGAATCTAAAGAAAAAGAGTCTAAATACATTGACAAGGAAATTGTTTTGGAAAAACAAAATAAAGAACTAGAGAATATTATTTGTAAGATGTATCGATCTACGCAAGCAATGCATATGCTAATGAAACCACAAGTTTTTTACGATGACACTCACAAACAAGCTCTTGGTTATCAAAATCCGTTCCATCTTAAAAAAGCTCAGCGGATTCAACCAACATTATATGATGGTAGTGTTATTGCTAAAGAACATGCTGTGATTTATGTGTTTGATGATGAAGAGACATTGATTTTGGAAGAAGAGAGTCGATCAAAGATGCTTGATAAACAAAATGATCCAATTTCAATAGAAAAGAAAATTAAGATTTCTCCAATTGATTATTCAAAGTTGAATAAGATAAAAGAAGATTTTGGTAAACGTTTTGTCACTCAAAAAGAATTGTCTGCAGAACAAGCTTTCTGGTTAAAACATTCGTCCTTTTCTGAAACACCCGTTACGTCACATACACCTGTTAGAATTGAAGCTCCTAGTGAACTTCCTAAGGTAAGTTTGGTAAATGAAAGTCTTAAAAAGCTAAAATATCAACTGGCCAATTTTGACAATGTTGTGAAAAAGAGAACCACATCCGATGCTATTACTGCTGGTGCGTGGGGTTTTGAACATACCAAAGCGTGTTTTGTAACTGAAATAATTCCATTTTTAAAAGATACATTTAATTCATATGATAAAACTCTTTTAGATGAAATTACTGAAGTTCAAACTGTTTTTAACCAAACGAAAGCGGCTGTTGATTAAGTTCTTTTAGGACAAAAATGCCTTTTGAATTCAAATCAAACAGCAAGCAATGAAAATGATCAACTCCAAAAAAACAAATCATTGACTCAAGAAATTGTGCAATTGCTGTGAATTCTGTGGATAGACCTTGATGTGACAAGTCACGTGTAAATGAATGCCAATAAGTGGTTTTGGAATTGGACCTGAGCTTCTCAAAAGAAAGATTTGATTGAACAAGATGTTTACGATAAACTTATGAAAAGTTATTCAATACTAGAAAAGCATTGCATTTCTTTATAATTAACGACTCAACTCAACCAAGAAGTTTTTCAAAAGGACAATTTTTGTGAAAACCAAAATGCTCCTACATTTAATCAATTATTTGAATTAAATGAATTGAAAGCTCAGTCATAAGAAAATGACACGGTCATAAGAAAGTTGAAGGATAGGATTAAATCTTTGAGTGGAAAAGATAGTGTGGAAAATGTAAAGAAAAATATTGATGAGATTGAAACAATCAACATTAAGCTGGAGCATAGAGTGGCAAAATTACTTTTGGAAAATGAAAATTTGAGAAAAGAACGAGAGCATTTGAAATCAATTTACAAAGACCAATTTGACTCAATTAGAAAGACACGTGTTCAATCAAAAGAACATTGTGACTCTTTAATTGCTCAAATTAATGAAAAGTCTATTGAAAATTCGGATCTAAATGCTCAACTTCAAAAAAAGGTTTTTGCTATTACAACATTGAAAAATGAAATAAGGAAACTTAAAGTTAAAAATGTTGTCGATACTATTGTTTCCAAACCTAATGCCACTATTGCTCCAGGAATGTTTAAGCTTGACATAGAACCTATTTCTCATAAGCTTAAGAACAATAGGGATGCTACAATTTAGGTTTTACATGAGAAGACTGAAAGAAAATACTAACACCTTCGTTGGGGATTGTAAAATGCGCTAGAACACAAAATCCTAGTGAACCTTTATTAGAATCTGCTTGCATGTTTACAAAACACGTTTAAGAATTCTTAGTCTATGTCTCTCAGACATGCCCTAATTCACCAAAACCTAGTGAGAAGTTAGTTGCTGTTACACCAATGAACAAGGACAAAAGAGTTAGATTTGCTGAACCTGTCACATCTTCAAGCAATATTCCTAAGCAGGCTGATTCTCTTAAAACCAAAGATTCTAACAAGCCTTTGTTAACTTCTACAGGAGTAAAACATACTACTAGTGCTAGCAGATCAAAGCCTTCAGGCACTACAAAGAACCATAGGATCATGAGACACCAAGTAGCAATGAGAAGAATAAAGTAAAAGACAACTCTAGGAAAGTTAAATCTAGTTTATATAAGATGAATTCTGTTTTTGAACCTATCAGTAATGCACTTGTTAAGCATTCTGTAAGAAATTCTAAGTTTGAATCTATTTGTGCTATATGTAACAAATGTTTGTTTAATGCTAATCATGATGTGTATTATTTATTTTATAAATGATGTGAATGTGCGTTCGAAATTTAAATCTAAAAGAAATAAGATGAGGAAAGTATTAAAACCTACAGGTAAGGTGTTTAGTGAAATTAGATAAAGTTGGAAACCTACAGGTAGGACCTTCACTATAGTTGGAAATAAGTTCCCTTTAACTAGGATTACCTCCACTAAAGTAGTGCCTACTAAGGAAACCTCTAATAAATCAGTAGCTACAACAACTCAAGGAATCTTAGTTTACAGCAGGAGACCAAAGGCAACAAGATCTGTAGGATCCAGTAGCAAAGTATAAAGATTATACGCGATCGCGACGAGCGCGCCGCAGGAGCTAACTCTAAGGAACCCAAACAATCTTAGGGATCTACTTTTTCTAATGTTCCATCTTCTTCTCTTAACGATTGCAAGTTGTCCAAATTGTTCTCTGGTATTTGGACTCCGGCTGCTCAAAGCATATGACCAGAAATCGCTCTCAACTCATCAACTTCGTCAGTAAATTTTTAGGTACCGTCAGATTTGGGAATGATCACATTGCTAAGATAATAGGTTATGGAGACTATCAAATGGGAAATGTTACAATATCTCGTGTTTATTATGTGGAAGGGTTAGGTCATAATTTATTCTCCGTGGGTCAATTTTGTGATTCCGATCTCGAGGTAGCTTTTCACAAACACACCTATTGACTTAAGTATGTGTTGTATCTACCTCAATGATCTTAGGGTTCAAAGTTTATACACCTTAACTATGATAAACCTGATGCTCTCCTATCATAAATTCCTTTTGTTGAAGGCCCAAAGACCAATATCTTGGTTGTGCATCGAAGATTATCTCAATTTAAACTTTGATTAATCAATTCTCTTGCCAAATCATGGTCTATCAAAGGTCTTTTCCAAAACTAAATTATTAGAAAGATCATTTGTGCTCTGCCTGTGCTCTTGGTAAAAGCAAGAAACACTCCCACAAACCCAAAGCTAAAGACTCCATTAAAAAAAAACTCTATCTGCTGCATATAGATCATTGCGGGCCAATGAGGGTTCAAAGTATCAATGGGAGAAAATATATACCGGTTATCGTTGATGATTTTTCTCGGTTTACATGGGTGAAATTTCTACATTCAAAGGATGAAGTTCCAGAGTTCGTAATTAAATTCCTAAAAATAATCTAAGATCGTCTGAATGCAACCGTTCGTAACATCAGGGCTGATAATGGCACCGAATTTGTCAATCAGACACTAAGGGATTACTATGAAGAAGTCAGAATCTCACATTAAACATCAGTTGCTCGCACTCCACAACAGAATGACGTTGTGGAAAGACGGAACCGTACTATAGTGGAAGCTGCTCGAACCATGTTGTTCTTTTCAAAGGCTCTGTTATTTCTTTGGGCAGAGGTAGTAGCGACAGCTTGCTATACACAAAACCGATCATTAATCTAAAAACGTCTCAACAAAACATCGTATGAACTTCTCCATGATCGAAAACCTGACTTATCCTATCTTCATGTCTTTGGTGCTCTCTGCTATCCCACTAATGACGGTGAAGATCTTGGTAAGTTGAAATTGAAGGCTGATATTGGAATTTTTGTTGGTTATGCTCCCTCGAAGAAAGCATTTTGAATCTACAACAAAAGGAGCTGAATGATTATTGAAACTATACATGTTGATATATAGATGAGGTTGACAAGCATGATTCCGAACAATCCAGTTCAGGACCCAACGCCTAAACCTTGATCCTGGAACAATCATTAGACCGTGCCAAACATTCCTTCTTCAACTCCGTATGTTCCACCAACAAAGAACGATTGGGAAATATTGATCCTCATGAATTCTCACATGTGTATCTAGTTGTTTCTAGTGTGTTTGTGATGAATAGAAGCAAGTTGTTGCATGATTATTAGAGAAAAAGTTAATACTGCTAGGCACAATCTTAATACCTGATGGGCAAAAAATTAGTACTGCTGCTAAAGACAACATATAAAAACTGCTATGCAAGTATTATACGTTGGGTAACCGATTACACAGTTTCTGGTCAATAACAGATTTTCAACTCTTTAAATATTACCGTTGAGGTTTTTACGCAACTGACTGAGTATATAAGGTTCTTAATTTTGATAATTGTAATCTTTACCTTATTTACACGATTTCTTTTAAAGCTAAAGATACAATTTATTCGCTTATCCGCTTTCAAAACCTTATATACTCTCTATAAAATCTCAATTGCTTTTACCAAACACTAATTCATTCTAAATCGATCTTAACCCAGCACTCACATCAGTATTTTGCTCATAACTTATATACACATGGCTAATATGGACTTCTGCGACAAGCATAACATGGTGGCTTTTCTTCAAAAGCCAACTGGAAGTGAGGAATTCCATCAGATAGTAGACTTTCTTGCTGGTAGCCATATCAGGTATGCTTTAACTGCAAATCCTACTATCTATGTTTCTCTAATTGAACAGTTTTGGCAGACTGTTACTGTCGATACAGTCAATGATGGAGAACAACAGCTAACTGTCACAGTTGATGGGCAAACAATTGCTATTACTGAAGCATCTGTTAGGAGACATCTCCAATTAGCAGATGCAGATGGTATTAGTTCTTTGCCTAATACTGAAATCTTTGATCAGCTCACTCTAATGGGGTATGTTTCAAATGATGACAAACTTACTTTTCAAAAAGGTAAATTTTCACCCCAATGGAGATTTTTGATCCATACCATATTACATTGTTTAAGTCCTAAGAAAACTTCATGGGAACAATTTTCTAGTAATATTGCAACTGCAATCATTTGTTTAGCTACAAACAGGACTTTTAAGTTTTCAAAACTAATTTTTGATGGTATGGTGAAAAATGTGGATAGTAAAACAAAATTTTTGATGTATCCACGATTTATACAAATCATTTTGAATAAAAAGAAAAGGCTTCTTAATCAACATAACAGAACATATGTTGCTCCTTCTTTAACACAAAAACTTTTTAGCAACATGAAAAGAGGTTTTTCAGGGGTACACATTCCTCTATTTGATACTATGCTGATTCATGACCAACCTGGTCAGGGTGAAGGACCAACACTCACTGTTGAGTCCCAACACACACCCATTGCTTCTCCATCTACCTCATAACCCACAACATCTCAACCAATGTCATCACAAGAACAACCTTCTCAAGTACCTATAACTGAACCTATCACTGATTCCTTTACCACATCACATCCAACTCAGACACCATCTCCCATGCCTTATGATTCACCTCTCTCAGGAGGTCACACACCTGGAAGTGATGAGGGCAGCAAGAAACTTAATGAATTGACGGAATTATGTACCAAATTATCTGACAAAGTCACCAGCTTAGAGGACGATCTTAAACAGACTAAGAAGATTTATGGTAGGGATCTTACAAAGTTGGTGAAGAAGGTCAAACAATTGGAAGCCAAGCTAAAATATACCACAGAAAGGAGAAAGGCAAGGATGGTAATTTCTGATGATGAGGATGATCTGGTTTCAGAGGATACTTCTAAACAAGGGAGGATGAAAAAGACAGAATATGAAGAAGTTGAGATTGAATTGAATTAGAACTGATGATGATCTTCAAAGGAAGAGTATAATAGAGGATATTGACTTAGGTAAAGGATTCACATTGCAGCAGCTTACTCCTACAAAAGTTACACAAGGTGAAGAACAATGTCAGGAGAGTTCTGAAGCTCAATTAAGTGTTCTCAGTGCAACTAAGATCCTTGCAGATGCATCCAGAGAAAGAGCAAAGACCTACACTAGAAGAAGAAGTACTAACAGTTCAAGAGATAGTACTGCTAAGGAAGTTCAAGGTAAAGAACAGATTATTACTGATGAAAAGGTAGCTTATAAGCTCAATGATAAAGAAATGGCAAGAGCTGCAACAAGAGAAGAACAAGAAAGGATTGATTTTGAAAAAGCCTAGAGTTACAAAAACAGTTAGATGAAAGAGAAGAAACTGATAATATTGACTGTAATACTGTTGTTGAATAAGTTCAAGAAAGACAGTCAGATACTATTAAAAGATATCAAACTCTCAAGAAGAAACCAATATCAGTAGCTCAAGCAAGAAAGAATATGATGATTTATTTGAAGAATATGGCTGGATACAAGATGGGTTACTTCAAAGGAATGAGTTATGATGAGATCAGACCCATATTTGAAGAGGAGTATAATAAGATACAAACTTTGTTTAAGAAGGATACAAAAGTGGAAAAGACAAAGACAAAGAGAATTGCAGAAGAGACACTACTTTAAGAGAGTTTCAAGAAGTTAATGACAGCTGAAGCTTCAAGGTTAGAACCTATTCAAGAACAACCAACTGAAGAACCAAAAGAATTATCTAAAGAAGAACTTAAGAAGATGTTGGAGATAGTTCCAGTAGAAGAAATTAAGGTAGAAGCTTTACAAGTAAATATCCTATCATAGACTGGGAAATTCATACTGAAGGATCAAGAAAATATTGGAAGATTATCAGGGTTGGAAACATCACAGAGGCATATCAAGTCTTTGAAGATATGTTCAAAGGACTTGACAGAGAAGACCTTGTTACATTATGGAATTTAGTTAAAGAAATATTTAGATCAGCAGAACCTACTGAAGATAAGGAAAGAGCTTTATGGGTTAAACTGAAGAGGTTGTTTAAACCTGATAAAGATGATGTGCTGTGGAAGCTACAAAGATATATGTATGATCCTTTGACATGGAGACTATATGATACATGTTGAGTACATCATGTATCTTTAACAAGAGGACATGCCATCTATATGTTGATAGAAAAGGATTATCCATTGTCAACTGTAGTTATGAATTTGATGCTAAGTAAAAGGCTGTAAGTAGAAGAAGATAGTGAGATGGCGAGAGATCTAATTATGAAGATCTTCATAGAAGCCAACAAACTAAGAAGCTAAAGTGTTTGGAAGAATCCTCTTAGAGCCAAAAAGTTTTAATTCAAGAAACTTGATGATTTAGAGATAAATCACAAGTTTAGGATATAATTATTAGGAATTAAGGGCTTCTACAAGTTTATACTGATGAAAGGACTTAGTAATGCTATTTGAAGATTTGTACTGCTAATAAAGATTGAAGAAAATAAACTAAGTCATTAGTACTGCTAGTTGTAATAGTTAGTACTGTTAGTTATAGTTAGTACTGCTAGTACAAAATGTTAGTTTATTAGTACTGTTAGTATAAGAAGTTAGTACTGCTTATGTGATATGCATGAGATATATTAGGAATATATATGCATGATCACTTAAAACGTTTTGTAAGCCCATTAGGGTTTTCCTTAGTGTATAAAAGGAACCCTACGACATAGTTAGAATATAAATAGAAAAGTCATAGCTATTAGGCAAAACATATAGTTGTTTTGTTAATCATTCAATATATTGTGAGTCAAGAGAAAGATCTTGTGTTACTATTACATTGCTTTATTATTCTTCTAGTGTATAAAGATTAGATTCCGCATAATCTTTATATATTACTCATGGTTTCTATCATAGTTGTTTTAGATCTATCTAAGATAACTAAAGCTTTAACAAGCTAATTAAAGATCTGTTTAGAAGGGATCAACATATATCAAATACTCATATAAGATCACATAAGTACACAATTATATCACATATAAATACTTTAGTCAACTATAACGGTTAGACTAACCTGCTCAAGTCACGGTTGTCACACTCATCTTAAAGTTTTACATAACTAAAAGCCCAAAATCATGTATGCCCAGGGTATATCAGCGAAGCAAAGCATCTCTGCCGAGGTTACATCACCCAATGAACACATGTCTACCGAGAACCAAAAGGCCAAAATCATGTCTGACTGATGCGGTCATCGTAGGACTTCTACACGAAGTTTTACAACTCCCTAGGCAGAGCATCAAATCATTGTAGTAGTAGTATAGGCAAGACTCGGGGGGTTGTTATCATTCACTCGAGGAATAGGTTGGGAAGGCTTGATCACACTCTAACAGAATTCTAAGAGTTGATGGAAGATTATTTTTGTATTTTTATATTTTATAGAAAGCAAGTAAATTATATAATTGGAGAGGTGGTTGGTTTTAGCTATTAAACTAAATATAAATCTACGCTACTGGTGATAACAATAAGATAAAAGACCGTGTTTATTTAATCATGTATTACTCCCTAGATTGCTTCTCCTAGTGTTGTTTCTTTGTTACCCTTGTGATGATCTGTGTAATTATTTCCTAAGTCATGAACAAATTACACGAACCCGCCGTCTACTTAGTATTCCGCTAAAGCAACGCACAAGTAAGGTAGTATGAAGACTATTACAAGGCCCTTAGGAGTCACTATGTCGCATGTGAAAAATTATATTAAAGTTTGATCATACATTTTGGGGGCACGGGTTCGTGTGAAGGGACTGTTTACCCCCTAGACATATCAACAACAATACAGATAAAAGTTGGTTTTCTAGAGCCTAACATGCACATCCATCACAAGAAGCAACACCACTAAGATCTACATTTTAGGTTTCATACAATCATAAATAAACACAATAGAAGGTTTAGCTAAGCATGTTATAAGTAAAGCAAGAACATAGATGAACCAAACAACACATAGACATATTGAATGATTAAATAAACCTTACTTGATTAAAACATGAGTTGGAGGAAGTATAATAGGGTTTTTAGGCCGTAAATTCGTCCCTAACAGCTGCTAAACGAACTAGGGTTCGTACCCTCTTTTTATTCTAAAGTTACACACTTAAAACCCTAAATTCGGGTTTGTATATATAGGAAAAACGCTGTGACGGCATCGCGTTTTAATCATGACGCCGTCATGAAAGAGAATATTCTAGATAATGGGTTGGGTAGTATGCTCTGACATCGTCGTAGAATATTGTGATGTCGTCTTGATCTTCGTGGTGACGGCGTCACGTTGTATCTGTGACGCCGTCTCAGCCACTATAGAGAAATTCTTGAGCAATATTGGTGTAGGTCCGTAGTCTTGTTTGTTTCTTCTCCAAATGAGCTCAAGTCACGTGTAATTCTTCCAAATGCCTTCCAAATGCAAAATACCTGAAAAGGAATTATTAAGTACCTATTTTGGGCATAAACACACGATTTAGGGGGTTAAACGACCCCGAAAAAGTGTATAAAATGACACCTCATCAAATACCCCTACACTTGGGATTTGCTTGTCCTCAAACAAATGGGCTTTTCTACCTAGACAATAACAATATGAAGGGTCATTTTACCTACTCTTTAAACATATTTTACAAGACAACCTTCTAGACCTCGTAATTAACAGCACGAAAAGTATACACTAGCACCTCACATAAGTGTTTAAGATTTTCTCTTTCACTCGGGTGTATAATAAATTATAACATAAGGGGGAATCAGAAAATCAACACTCATTACCTGTCATAGCATATAAATTACCATAGGCTTGGTAAAGGATCAAACCTCCACCGCTAGGCGCAAGCATTATTCATTACTATCTAAGAGATCTTTATAAAGGGTTATGGGGTGTAGGTGTAAGATAACATATAACAGAAACAAAAATGGATGAGATACATTTGGGTGGTGACTTTAGGTGAATTTGGAGTGGAACTGTTAGCTAATTATTACACAAATACACTTTGGTATGGTTGCTAAGCCAAGACTCGGACGAAGATATACAAACTCTACACAACTCTACATCAATCTCTTTCTTTTTCTTTTCTATTTTTTTATTAACATAATACATCACATGGGGTTTATAACACGTACCCCTACACTTGAGCTTTTCATGCTCGATATTTACATTTGGGTAAAACTTACCTCTGCTATGTTTCGATATATTACCTATCATTTTAAGGACAAAGCGAATGGCAAATGAAAGAATAGTTTCTAAGGCTTATTTTCCCCCGCTTCTTCTCATCAAATATAACCTGTAATCAAAGATAAAGACAACTATACCAAGCATAAAATGTGCAATTTACCAATATACAATATGAATTTAGGGTTCGACTCGATAAAGCAGTAAAGATAGGATGAGAGAATTGTTAAACTCATTAGGTTTTGTAGGTTTATAACAGAAGAATACATATATTAAATGTTATGCAAGTTTTATTTTCAAAGATAATTAAAAACTTTAAGTTTTCTAGACCTGGGCGTTTGACGCCGTCAGGGTTTTGGTGACCCCATCATAGGTGTCGTGGTGACGGCGTCGCGTGTAAATCGTGACGCCGTCTCTATAGTCTGTGAAAACGAATTTTTTATTTTTGATGAAAAATTTCCTGCACTTGATTCCATAAGTTAATTCCTGTACAAATAGCTGCATAAAACCTAAGATTTGACAATTCAATCCTATGACTCAAAATTGATGCGAATTAATCTAAACAATTTATTTAACATGTTTAAATTTGGCTCAAAAGCTGGATAAATTCCCCTACACTTATTATTTGTAAAATACATTTGATTGAAATTAAGACGAAGTTAAAGACAAACAAAGCACGATTACAAGATATTTCAAACATAATAAAACAAATGGTAAAGAATTAAAACACACATGACACTCCTAATTTGCGAGAAAAGTAAATTGGGTTGCCTCCTAAGAAGCGATTTTCTTTATTAACGAGTCTTGTAGCTAGACTCGAAGTCACACGTCAAGTGTCGTAGAAGTGGTCCAAGTCGATGATCTCTCACGGACTTTCTCTTTTGGAGAGCTTCCTAGTAGTGGGAATTGATTGAAGGGTTTTGGTAAATTCCTCTCCGTCGGGCTCAATCAGTCTAATCTTGGCATGCCATGCATCCATTCTACGGTTTTTAGCGTGTTTGTCCAGTTAATGGTTTTTTTAATTATGTACTCTGTTTCCCACAGTTACATTAGGTTAATGGGTATGGCTCCTAGAAATTCTACCATCCTCCTAAATACTAAAGTATCCTTAAAAGGATTAAGCTCGACACCTCTAGAAATTTCCCATTCTCTGGGCAAATGGCAATCTAAGAAGTCTTTCCTAGCATATTTAAGAGGTTTGGTACGCTCCTACTCTGTACGGCATAGGTTCATGGGTTGTAGGTTCCTTTTCCAAGTGTGGTCCAATTTAGGTGCTTCCTCACCACCTAAGTCTATTCATTTTACTTAAATATTCGACCACAGTGATTCTTTCCTACCGCTATTTCTGTGCCAAGCCTACCTATCTATTAACTGCTTTGGGGTAGCTAGGATCATCATTCCTACTTGCAAAGGGGTCCCAGGGTCCTTCTTCATATCAATTACGTAGAAGTCATTTAATAGTTTTAGTTTTCCTATGTGGACTTCTACGTCTTTCACAATCCCAACGGGGTAGGATTTAGTTTCGTCAGCCAATCCAAAGATATGGCCAGTCTCTTCTAATAGTATAATGTTATGCTTTTTGAAGAGGTAAAACGGGATTATGTTTATGCATGATCCTAGATCGGCCAAGGTGTTGAAAGGTTTTGAGTCCCCTAATCTATAAGGTAGAGTGAATAGTCCGGGGTCTTCCATTTTCACATGTATTTCTCCTTGTACAAATGCAGATCCGTTTTTGCATAGTTCTAAGCTCTCTACGTATTTATCTAATATGGCTTTATAGATTTGAGTGTGAGCTAGGACTTCAAGAACCCGGTGGGTTAAGATGCAAATCTTGGAATTCATCTTCAAAAGTTAATTCAGGCTCTTCTGGTTGTGGGGGTTTGGTTTCAATTTTGGGTTGCCGCAGGCTGGTTTGGGAAATGGTTGCCTCTTTGAAATGTGTATTGATAGCATTGATTGAGTTGGAAGGGTGAGACGAGCATTAGAGATCGATTGTTGGGTAAGAACGAGCAGACGAAACTAGATGAGTCCCCAGCTTCGGGTTCTTGACCGTATCGCTAGGCAGCGTGCCCGCTATTCGATCGGTGATTGCCTTCAACACTGTGTTGATTTTGTTGCTCATCTTACTTTGCTGTTGTTTAAATTCGGCTTCAAACTTGGATAGTCTAGCGTCTTGAGATGCCATGAACTTGGAAACCAGTCCTTCTATATTTGTTTGATTGTTAAAATTTTGAGGACGGTTGTTGAAGTAACGGTTCGAGATCGAACTGTTGGGTTGGAACCGGTTAGGTGAGTTTGAAAATTTATTTTGGGGGTTTTGAGGTTGTCTTCACCTAAGGTTTGGGAGACTTCTCCAAGCCGGATTATTGGTGTCACCAAGATTTTTTTGCTCGGGCTTAAAGGTATACCACTTACCTCCCGCTTCATCGGTACGCAAGGAGGCGTAGTCAACAAAGGCTTGTTCGGGGTTTTCCATGCAATCACACTTTACAATCCCGCATTCAATAGGGTCGCTAGAGATGGACCCCGTAACACCATGTCTACTACATAGGCAGGGTCGAGACGGAGGTTTTCCCAGTTGCAATAATCAGTCGTCATGGGCGACCACTGCAGATTTCACCACGACGGTTGTGATCTTTGTTTCGCCCATATGGGTAGGTTGTGTCGGAGCAAGATGAGCTTCCATCAAGCGTTGGACTTGATTTTTGAGCTCGATTAGACGGCGGTCGGATGTACTCAGCACATCTTGAGGCAAAGCGATTGCCTTGACCGGCTTAGCGAAATCCCTTGGGTCGTTCCAACTTTCATTGTCATAGAGGGCGAGTGATACGATCTTAACTATACATATATATATATATATATATATTATATATATATATATATATATATATATATATATATATATATATATAATTTTACTTAATACATATATAGTATATAACTAAAATTATCAAATAATAAAAAGAGTAAGTATTCTGTAAGGTTTTTAAGAAGATTACTTTTAACCAAGGTAAAATCCAAAACCTTCCCGGGTCGTAGTCCCAACGAGGCATGAATTAAGAATCGTGATTAAGTTTGTGATCGCGTGACTGAATGATCAAGATTTTTGATTTGGATTCTATATCTACAAATAACATGCAAAAAAATAAAGATAAGCTAAAAACGAAAGCAATTAAGATTAAGACACGAAAACAATAACGGGATCCTAAACCCGAGCCTTAAAAATCTAAATTACCAAATTTTAATCCTAAAAATGAAAATTTAATTTTTAAAGGACCTAAATGATTGAAAATAATTTTAAAAAAAAGAATTATATTTTTTTGACTTTTATTTTATTTATTATGAATTAAAAACAGTTTTAATCTAAAAATATTATAAAAAATATTAAACTAATTTATAAAAATCTAAAAAAATGGGAAAAGTACTTTAAACAGTTAAAAACCTAAAAAAATAAAATGAGTCTACCAGCTTATTGGAAATAAGCCCAAATGGGCTGATGGCTTATAAGGGAAAAACTCCCTTAAATATCAACTGTCCCAAGGATCTAACGAAAAAGACCCAAGGGCGCAGATGGTAATGTGTGGGAGTGTTAAGGTGTTGGCTATAAAAAGGGGAAGGTCACAGGTTCGAACCCTGTGGCTTCCCTTTTTGAAAAAAACTCTTTTTTAAAAGCTAAAATATAAGACCAAAATAAGCAACTTTAAAAAAAACTTTTGACGAAACTTAAAAATAAGCTAGAAATAAGCTATTGAAAATGACAGAGTGGCTTTTAGGCTAATATG
The DNA here is from genome assembly GCA_026074375.1 of Tanacetum coccineum. Lineage (NCBI taxonomy): Eukaryota > Viridiplantae > Streptophyta > Magnoliopsida > Asterales > Asteraceae > Tanacetum > Tanacetum coccineum. The sequence continues at coordinate 51,389 of BQNB010018362.1, forward strand.
GCATTTGGCTTAAACTGATTGGCAATTTAAGATTCAATAAGCAAATAAGAGAACAAATAAGCTAAAGACAGATATAGACTCATACCTAATAAGCACTAAGGACTAAGAATGAGCAGACAAAATAAGCTAAAAACACTTAAAAACTAAAGGACAGATGGCTTAAGACATATATCAAAGGACATTTGACAAATTTTAAGCTAAGATAAAGGACAAATAAGCACTTAGAAAAAGCTATTAACTAAAAACAGATGACAACCTATACCCAAAGGACACAAATAAGCTGAATATAAGCAAATAAGCCTAAGGAATTAGCTAGAAAAGTATAGTGAAAATGACAGACACACTACTATTCTTTTTTTGGCTTTTTGAAATGAAAAGGCTATTAGCAACTTTAGATTTAAGAATCAAAAGGACTTGTGACAAATTGAAAACTTGAAACAGATTTAAAACAGATTACTATAAGCTAAATTTAACAAACACTAATCAAAATTAAGCTATGATTTGTCTAATTTGATCTGCAAAAAGAGATATTTAGGTCTAGACCATGAACAACCTACTTGACTAATCTTTGTTCTAAAATGCTTAATAAGTTTTCCAAAGACTAACAACTCTTAACATAAGTTCATTGATGCCAATGTAACCACTTTTGAGCATAAAAACCATACCTTAAGTAGAATCACACAAAATAGCTTTTTAGTTATCTATTAAAACTAGCAGACTTACTCTTTGAAAAACCAAACCTAAAATCTTAACTAGACTTATTCAAACTTTATTAAAACTCACACTAATACTGATTTAAAGCTAATCAAATTTAGATTTCAAAACCAAAAATGCACAAGCAGTATTAACACTTGGTTAATACTGCTAAGCCAAACACCCCTTTAAGATTAGATTTTTCATTTTTAAGCTAAACAGACAAAAATAAGCTTTGATAATTGAAAATATATTGAATTCTAATTATGTTAAGGACTAATAAGCATTGACTTAGGACAATTAAGCACCTAATCAATAAGCACAAGCATTAAGCATATTTAAAGCACAACTAAGATCGTTTAAATGAAATCAAATCCAAATGACATAAAAGTCATAACACAAACGTGAAAAGCATTTATAGGGACATCATAAGCAAACATAAGCAATAATAAGACAGAAATAAGCAGCAGATAAGCAAATGTAGAAAATAAGCTAAAATGAGAAAAAGTGAACTTACAAAAGCCTTTGCTCAAAACAAGGCTATCAACAAGCTTTATGAGCTTATCTACAAGCTTTAGCTTGTTAAAAACAAGCTAGTAAGACGCTATAAGCCCTTCTATTATTGGCTTATCTTCCAAAAGCTTAAAACCATAAACCTTAACCAACTGATGTTAAATTTAACCAGCTTATACAAATAAGCTTTGGAAGCTTATCTGTACAAGTAAACACTAAATTGAGATTTAAAAAGCTTAAGAGAGCTTATTATATCTTATTATGAATCTGAGGAGAATTTAGAGTAAAAAAAACATAAATGTAAAAGACAATTAAACTGAAATTTTAACTTTTATTGATAAAAAGAAAGGTACATTAAGCTGAATTTCAATACAATAAGCATAAAATAAGCTGATAAATAAAACTACACTACTCCTCAATCTCACTCCCCCTTACAATGAAGAAATAAAGTCCTATTTATAGAAGAACCAAGGTGCAGGGTGTGTTTCTATTGTGAGGAGGAATGAGGTGCCTTCATCTTTAATCTGAGCCCTTGAATTGATTTGTGTTTCTTTATGCTTGATCTCATCCCTTGATTTGATACCATGTCCTCTCAACCAATCAATATTTATGGGATTTCCAAGGTGTCAATCCTCTTTGTCATCTTCTTGTGAGAGTAGGTTAAATAGGTTTGTCGGGTTGCAAGGTAAACAACAAAGACGAAGGGTGAATAGTAAAATGGCGGGTAAATGGTTTTATTGTTTGATTTGGGATAACAGTGTTAAGGGTAAATGGACTAACGCTGTAAAGGGTAAGGACTAACTATGTAAACCCATAAGGACTAACTTTGTTAGTCCTTAAGGATTAACGGTGTAACATTTAGGGCTTTTGGGCCTTAGTTAATTAATTTGGGACATGATTAGTTATGGATTGGATTTGGACTTATTTAAGGGCTTTTGATTAATAAATAAGCTTAATGGGCTGACTCGGCCCATTAACTCGGGTACGGGTTGGCCTAACAAGATGCTTATGTCTTCGGCTTCGGGTTTTTTTTCACGCTCTTTCCAATCCCGTGCTTGGTTTTGTCCGTTTTGCCTTTGTTTTTGTCCTTTTCTGAATATCCGTTACCTGCACATCATAAATCACAAAACACACAAATACAATGCATTTTTGATATATTTTGGTCATTTTAGGCTCGTTTTTATAGGTAAAAGGTATGTGTAATTAAGCACATACAAAAATCCCCCATACTAAACTATTGTCGTGTCCTCACGCAATGCCATAAGCAAACACTTTAGAAAACTAAGAGTCTTAATTCCCCTTGACTAATTACCTCGAAAAGTAGCTAAGTGTTCATCTTAAGGAATTTAGAACTCAATAGCCTTGTAAAGCCCCGTTTTGACCATTTTTATAAATTACCACACATATTTTTTATATTTTTCCTTTTTCTTTTTCTAACTAGAATGTCTGGACTTTCGTTATTTTCATAACCTTTAGGGTCATAGAATAAGAAGCACTTTAATCCTAAAATGCCCAAAAGGATAAATTCATCGTCCCTGATTTTTCACTTGTCCCAAACCAAGCTTAAAAACGAAATCACCGTTAAATATAAGTTAAGATGCTAACACTACTCATACTTGTAACTTGTGAAACTTTTCACTCCCGACAATTATTATATCTTAGGTGAATGTGCTAATTTTGAATTTCAACCATGGATCAACCTTTTTAAGAAAATTGCAATATTTCTTCACGTTCCACCCAAGAATTATGATTTTGAAGGCGAGATCATTCCATGTAGCGACTTTCTTCTCGGCACATCCCAGCCGAGACCGGCTTAGGTGACCAGGCTTTTGACACCCCACAGAGAATAGTATCGGAACTCACGGACCTTCGGTTTCAAAAACTCTTAGGCTTCCCGTTAAATAAACAATTCATTTAGAAAAACCACAACTTAAAACGAAATAGTCTTAGTTCAAAAGTATATTTAAATTTAAGAAAAAGAGATTTTCCCTATATTTATTAAATCACATATATTACACTTAATATAATTATACATCCTTTAAACGAAGGAAATCCTCGACCTTTTTGAAGGCTGCAACATCGGTTGTGAGCCGGCAAGATGCAACAAACTTTTATCAGTCTCGGATTATTATTCTTACATATGGGCCTTCTTTTGAAGACTGCCACATCGGTTGTGAGCCGGCAAGAGGCAGTAAACTTTTTTTAGCCCACAGTTTTTGTTATTATTATTATTACCTCATTTTTTTAACACTTTATATTACCATGATATAGAGAAAATTTCTTTTTAGAAAATTTAAGTATAAATTTAAACTAAGACTGAATAAATTATTGTTATTGACTACATTAAAAAAATCGTTGACTTAAGTTTAATTTTCGAAAATAGCACTTATTATTAGTCAGGTTAGGAGCTTATGGGAGAAAAAGCCACAAATTACACTTATGAGCTCTTAAGATTTCCAAATAATCCTTGTTTAGCATCTAACTCATAATTAACTCTATCATTTCTCGTTCTTCGCAAATTTAAAATCTTTAATAAAAAGATCCGCGAATGCTTAGTCAAATAAACTAGCTTAGACAAGTTTATAAAGGTTAAGGGACAAAGCTAAGAGCTCAACACGCTCGATCGAGTCAAAATTTATTCTTATTCTACCCAGCAGGAAAGTCAAACATTGTGACAAAACACTTATTTTATTTTTGAAATTTTTTAATTTTTTTTTTAATATTTTGGTGGTAAAAACGAGATTACGTGAAAACAACGACTGCAGACACAATCAAATCGATAGATCCCCCCCTCAAATTAGAACTAAACATTGTCCTCAATGTTATAAGAAGGGTTTCTACATAAATCTAAAGCCGTTTATTAAGTATGCTCAAAGATAAACGTTAGTCGATAAGATTTAGGATATTGGATTCCCATAATCATGCTAAGGATTGAAGCTCGAGTGAACGAAGGACAAAACCACGAGCACGAGAGTCTTCATAATCCGGGGCAATCCTGGACATACAACACAAACCACAAAACACGAGAAAGGAAGAGGCGAACCTCCTCACGTCACACTTATTCATTACTACTATTATATTAGGATAAGCATGGGTTGCCACCCACGAAGCGCTTATTTTTGTTAACCGAGTCTTGAGCCTGACTCGATCCCCCATACTTGAGCTGGTCAAGGAGGATAGAAATGGAGAAACGGAACATCCAAGATAGGAATGTTCCCTCCATAAATCATCATCGGGCTTTCAGAAAAATCATAAATGAGCTGGAAAGCTTTAAAGCCCCGATGAGATAAGAGATGAGGAGATTTCTCCTCTTTTGAAGCAAGAATACCAGTATTGAAAACTTTGTCCTCATTTTCAGATGAAAATGGAAACAAAGTGTCAATCACTAGACAAAGAGAAATGGTGGGTTGGGTGGGTAAAATTCTAAGCTTAAGAACATAATGTTTAGAAATATCATCCACCACTTTTACAGTCAAAATTCCTGTATCAGGCTCAGCATCAAAGTAAATCCCATCATCATCCGGTGGTTTCGCAGGAGGACGAGGAGATGATGGATCATAATAACGATCCAAGTGAAATGAATCAATTTCAGGCAGTGAATGGAAATCATTGTTAAGCAATTCTTCAAGAATATCCCCTTTTGAGTCATAGTCGTCATTCTTAATACCCGGTGGTATCGAGTCATCCGGAGCAAGAAAAATATCAATCTTCTCCATAAGAGAGTCACTACCCTCAACGAGGATAGGAGATGGAGAGAAAGACTCGATTACAGCATCAGAATTTTCTGAATTAAGTTCTTTCAGAGGTCGAGGAGATAAATTATCATACAACAAGTTCTCAACAAGACGAATTTCTTCCTCTAGATCAAAGTCGGCTTCATCAATTTATAGAGTAATCAAATCGATATGAGCGAGTTCACCAGAGAACTCCTCGAGAAGAGAATCAAACTTAGGAGAAGAAACTATCAAAGCATCTCGAGTAAGCAAAGATTCTATAAGATCAGACTCTGCATTAAAGAAACGCGGATCTATCTTAGTAGAAATGATTTCTTCATCAAAAAGAGGGTTCGAATAAATTTTGAAATTTCCCTTCAAAAAGTCCTCATTAGAAAATGACTCGTCATCACTAGAGGTGGAATCGTCGTAAGAATCAAAGATTGGATTAGAAAAATTCGTAAAATCATCACAAACGGGCACATCACACTCACTTTCAATATCGAATAAATCCTCGGACTCACTTGGGGTTAGGTTAAGGTCCTCAAAACTAGACTCATTTTCTTTGTCTGATTCCATTTCCGGAATAGTGTCAAGATGCTCATCCTCCATTATGAGAGAGTCCGTAATCGGAAAGTCATGTGTGATTGCAACAGGGGAATTTTTATAATATTCCCTCACTTGAATAGTATACTCCTCGTCATCATCATCATCGAAAATAGGACACTTCCAATATGGAGTACAAATTTTAGTTGCCTGCTCTTCTTGTTTTAGTTGCATTTTATTAAGAATTTGCAAATCATTAAGAAGTTTAAGTAGCAATTCTTGTACATTCTCTGGTTGATTTTGCCCTTCTTCCAAAGCTTGCTTAACTTCAAGAAACCTCTTCTCAGCTAGCAATAAAGCCATACACTTTTCTTGAGGAGATATATGATCATACTTCTTTAAAAAGGTTTGAATAGCTTCCATTAGGTTTTCTCTAGCTTGAAATATTTCCGTGTTTGTTTTTTGAGGAGGTTGATGAATGACGGGAAACTGCGAGGGTTGGAATTGGTCAAAACCGGAATAAATAGAATTATAACAAAGATTAGGTTCGTATAAATTCTGGTTCATCGGTTGATACTAAAAATTCTCATGAGGACCCCCGCAGTTTTCACAGCAAGGAAATTGATGAGGAAAACTTGGTGAAGTTTGCGGAAAATTATTATCAAAGTTTTGATTGAAACACGGGTCCTGATCGTAGACAAACAAAACTTGAGGTGGACAATCGTAACCATAATGAGCATCGTTCCCACATAACTCACAAAAATACGTATCGTACTAGGGTTGTGGAGGGTAGTCGAAATTTTTTGGAGAATCATTGTAAGAAAACAAAGTTGGTACATAAGTGAATGAATTTTTAGCTTCCGAATTACATCCTAAACAAGGTACCCCTCTATTATAATATCCACACCGCTCGCAAGTACAATATCTCCTGAAATCACTGCTAATTTTGAGTTGAAGCATTGGTTTGATCAATCAGTTCAAAACAAACCTGTTTTTTTGGACATGATAAAGAGGAACCACTATGCTCAACATTTGCGTACTTCAATAAGATTACTCAACGATGAGATTCCCGGATGTCCCCGATCAAGTCAATTTAAGCTTATGCTTTTTTTCATTAATCTCTTTGAAGGTTCAGCCCAGATTAGTGCTATAAAAGATAACCACCAATTCCTCGTATCAATTTTGACGGTGGGATGATCGTTGTTTCAAAAATTCATTAATCAATTCATTTTCTCCGTCAAAAACGACAATCTTCGAAATGAAATCACAGATTTCAACACAGATTTTGAACGTAATCGTATTAAAAACGAGGCTAGGGAATTTGATTTAATGACCTTCTTCGAGCATGCCCACATCACTATTTCTCTGAATTAAACATCAGCTAGATACGTTTTTTTACATATGCGTGAATTCTAAAGATCAGAGATATCATTGAATTCCTGCATAGCGGGTGAAATTTGTTTAGATAAGATTGCCTCGTGACGCCTTGATATTATCGAAGTAAATTCAAGGTCGTTAATTCACGAAACAAGCAGTCGTTGCCAAAGAGAGTCGATTCAATCTTACTCGCCGGAAATTTCACCAGATGTTGTTGCTACTGACAACTGAAGTTTCGGAACTATAAGAATCATTATGAAGACATGCTTGTTTGAAAAGCAGAAGATCCCAAGCACCCCCGCACCCAAACAAGCGTAGAGCAAGTTGTGTAACTAGTGGAGTTGCTCATCCGTATAGAAATTGTCCAGCCAACAAATGGTAACATTCTATCAGACACAACAAGAGTACGTTTCCAAGCTGTTGTCAAGGCAGCCAATTTTTAAATCAAGGCAATACAAATTCTAGACCTCCGATGGTTGCAAACCAAATCCGACCTCCTGGTTTTCCTCCGATTCAAAACAATCAAAACCGTTTCAATCAGAATCAAGGAAATAATTTCAACCAAAACCGAGGAACCAATTCAAATCAAAACCGTGGAAATAACTTCTACCAAGGACAAGTGTATCAACCTCCGACTAGTCAACCACCAGTTTACCAAGCTCAACCTTATCAAGCTCCTGCTCAGCAAGTGCAAGGTGTTTCAAAGACCGATTTTGAGAATTATGTCAAGGCTAATGATGCTGTATTGAGAAATATTGCAGAATCATGGACCAATGTGTTAAAACTAAATCAATAGCCCAATTAACAGACAATGTCTCTCCATAAACCAGAATGCCAATACCGCTTCATCTTCGTACTGAACTCTCCCTAGTAACACCGTACTAACCCGAAGGGATTACTTGGAAAGGTAATTACCACTCGAAGTGGTATTGCTTACAAAGGAAGACCCACGATTCCCTACTACTTCTTCTCTCTAAATTATGGAACTGAGACCGAGGTCACAAAGGACACTATTCCTCCTGCTAATAAAGGAAGCACCGTGAAGAACAGTCCAACCCTTTGTTGTCCCTGTTGTCCTAATGAATTAATCTAAGAGCCCATAAATGCACCAAGTTAGTGCCCAATGTCCTAACCAAAAAGCATCAATTTTCCAATTACTTCATGAAGAAATGTAAATGAAAGGCGTCCGTGAAAAAGCAAAACGACCAAATTGAGAAATTCTACATAAATCTATAAGATTTAGTTTTGAAATTAGCTTATACGGATGCCTTGTGATGCTTATGACAAAATTCGCCTCGACTCTAAAACCCTTAATCGGAAGACAAAGAAAAGTTGAGTGAAAGGCTAAACTTACCGGTCGTTTAACCCATTGAACGAGAATTGACTCCAGCGTTCATCCTCAACACAGTAACCCTAAAAACTCTTGGAGCCCTGGCCCGATTTCTTATTCCATGTAATTCACCGGATTATAACATCAAACGCCTTGGCCGATCTCCCGCGCAGCAATAAACAAATGCCAAATTCCGTATGGAAAAATCTCTCTCATGATCCCGAAACTAACCCCTACTTGCATGACACTAAACTAGCGGACCGTTTTCGAATCTCTGAACCGTTCGTAACGTTGAAATACGTCTATGTAACGGTGGGAAAATCCAATTTTCCAGCAGATTTCGTGTTCTTAGATATTGAGCCATACCTCCGAGTACCTATAATATCTCGGTATGAGTTTCTAAAAGACCATCATGCATTGAAGAATGTATACGAAGGTGAATAACCCATCGTGTTGTGCAGAGAGGCCATCCACATTTAATCTGGACCAACTTCGAGATACCACGGCTAATTACAATCATAGAACTGCAAACTGAATTGACGGTCATTGATATGGCTTTGTGAAAATACACTCAAGAAGTCTGGTTTCTATTTCCTCAAATGTGAATCTCGAGTGGCAATATCCCACTCTCCTTACTATGATCCAATTGTTTCTACTTCTTCTCCAACTTTAACTCCATTCGGGGACAATGATTTTCTCCTTTTCGAAGAAGCCGTCTTTTTTCTTAGTATAGAGGATGATCCAACTTCACCGGAAGTTGATCCAACGTATTATGACCCTAGAGGTGACATTCTTCTCCTCGAATCAATCCTTAATAGTGATCCTTCACCACCGCTCCGAACCAAGAAATTATTATGCCATGGAAATAAAAAAAATCTATAAAATTTATGAAACAAAAACAATGAAAAATCTTCAGATAATGACCCCTGAGGTAGAACTCAAATGACTTGCCATCTTCATTTAGAATATGGCGATTTTGGAAGGTAACCGACAAGTTGCCCGTCATACTTGCAAAAGTTTAAAGAATGAGAAAAGCGAGCTCTAATCGAGGTTCTAAAGTCCGCACAAGCAAGCCATCGATTGGAAACTTTCTGATATTAAGGGTAATGACGAGAGTTTTTGTACCTACAAAAATTCTTATTAAGAGGACTCACGAACCGAGCGGATCAGCATCAAAGAGCGGGTAAATTCCGGAAAATCCATGACGTCAGCAAAAAAGAGGTGTGAAAAACTTCTTGACGCTGGAGTTAATTATCCGAATCTCAACAGTCCATGTGTAAGCCCGGTTCACTGTGTAGAACCAACAAAGTGCATGACCGTCGACAAAAATAATGAAAATGATTTAAATACCGACTCGATTGGTCACGAGGGTTGATAGTATGCCTTGACTATAGAAAGTTGAATGATATGCAGACCCGAAAGACCATTTACCCTCTCCCTTCATGGGATCAAATGCTCGGAAAGACTCGCGGGAAATCAATAACTATTGTTTCCCCCTCGATGCTTCTCGGTTATTTTCAGATTCCCATAGACCCGAAGGACCAAGAAAAGACAACCTTCTCGGGTTAAAACTGACTTCCTCGATGGCTTCTCGGGTTATTAAGCTAGTTAGAATTAGAGTTAGCTTTTGAAATTAAGTGCACAAGGAGATTATAGGTCAAATCTAATAGTTATGAGCTTATTCTGTTTTTAAAACTTTATTTACTCATCTGTTTTTGATCTGCAAATTAGTCCTTTAAAAGTTTTTCATTAAATTTGAAAAACCAAAAGCCAAAAATAGAGTAAACTGCCTGAACAACTTTTTCATTTAGCGTTTTCTTAGCTTATTTGATTTTCAAAATTCTTTTTGATTATTGATTTTTTAGATAGATTTTTTAGCTTAAGCATTAAGGTTCTACCAATATTTTGCCATAAGTATCCATTAGTGTCCTTAAAAATAAGCACAAAGTTTGGTAATTTGTCATTTAAAAACTGTCAGATTACTTTCTTCTTCATTTTAGATTTTAAAAGTTTTTCCAGCTATATAATGGTTTATGTTAACTTCTGTTCATAATAGCTTATAGGACAAGTTAGAAGGCTTGTGTTCAGCTTAATAGGTTTTCCATTAGCTTATAGAGTTTTTAAAAGCATTAGCAATCATAGTAGTACAAACTCAAAGTTAAGTAACTGCTGAGTTTATGTTTACTTAATTTAAGGCTTAGTTAGTGGCTTATTTTGATCTTTGTTCTATTAACTTTAGTTTTTTAAGTCAGACTTAGTCTATTTGCTTTTCCTCCTTCGCTTATTGAGTTTCAAAAGTTTAAAAAATTTGCTAAAAAGTCATTAGTATAAAAAAGCTTAGATTGTCACTTTCATAAGCTAATTCTGTGCTTATTTTGATTTGTTTAGAAAAAGTCCTTTTGTCAAAAAGTGCTTTTTTAGGTGGTATAAGTTTTTTCTAAAAAAGAAAATTTCAAAATAAAAATAGTAAGGTGTTGGCCGTATTGGGAGGACTCGAACTCGAGACCTCAACCATAACTGCCAAGCACCTTAACCATCTGCGCCCTTGGGTCTTTTCTGTTAGACCTTGGGTTGCACTTGGTTTTAAGGGTTTTTAGCCAATAAGCCTAATAAGCTGTTGTCTTTATTTACTTCTTATTAATAAGGCAAATATTTTCAAAACTTTGTATTTTTTTTAAGGATCTATTTTAGTCTTTGTTTTTGTTCATTTTTCCAATTTTTATAAATTAAAGTTAGGTATTTTTAATTAATTTTTCAATATTAAAGTCTTTTTTAATTCATATAAGATAAAAAAAAAATAAAAAAAATATAATTCTATTTTTCCAAAAAATCATAATTTTTTCTTTTAAGCATCTAGAAAAATTAGTTTGGCCGTTTTTTTTTTTTGGGGTTTTTTTTTTTTTATTTTTTTTTTTTTTTTTTTTTTTTTTTTTTTTTTTTTTTTTTTTGTGTTGTTTTTTCCTTTTAGTTTTGTTTTTTCTCAAATTAGATTTTAGTGTACGTTTTATAAATCTCGTAAACGTTTTTTTAGCATATTATTGTAATTAATTTTTATGTGCCTTTATTTGCCAACTAGTAGAAATAGTTTTCGTAATAAAAATCTTATCACCATTCACAAATCATTGACCCAAATAATAATCGGGGTTATTATTATAATCTTAGGGGTACAAAACGACCCGGTGAACACTTACAGGTTAACATACGATATTATTGTGTAGAATTTGCTTTTAATCTTTTTCCTCAAGGATTATTAGTGAATTACTTATACTTTGATATTATATATATATAATTGAAACGATCAATTTTTGGCGCTGCTGCCGGGGAATTGTGTTAAGATTCTCTCGATTGAATTTGTCGATCGTGATTTGGAGAACCTTTCGTTTTTGAAAGTTGCGTCTTTTGAAAAAAAAAATCAAAAAAATAAAAAATATATTATGTAAAAAAAAGTATATATATATATATATATAAATATATATATATATAGTAAAAATATATATAACTAGTATATTATTCATCTACTATTTTACTATATAAAGAGTTTATAAATAAATAAAAAAAACAAAAAAATTTGTGCTCTTCCCTATCCGTATTTTTCGATCTTATGTATATGTTCTTTTAAAAAACTAAAATTCAACACAAACCAATCTTATCTCTTAAAGAAATTTGAGACATCCATTAATAAGTTCCCTCAATTCAAAAGATTCAAAAAAGTAACCCGTCCTGTGTCACATTTACGAAAAAGGCGCACCCTTTGTGAAATAAGCTATAAGGTGGGTATAGAGATAGGTTTGTTCCAAGTACTACAACCCATAAGGAAAAACGTTTATAAGTGATTACGCTCCCTACTACATCCCCCCTCCAGCTTTCCAAGTTTCACTTAAATGTGTTACCTTAATTTTTTGAATATGCTGATGAAAAAAAAAATATTTTTTTTGTATATATTTGTTTTATCGGTTTTATTTGTGGTGCATGCGCACTAGAAATTCCTATTATCCAAATAATTCACCCGTAACCATTCCGAGACGTCGAAATAGACAACGAGCTTCAAACATAGTAGAACCCGAGAAACATACTATTCGTAGAAATGCAACCAATGGCGGATAATCGAACAATGGAGGAACTACTTCAAGCACCCACGGAAGGGTATGGAGAAGTTATCGTCATACCGAAAATTAATGCGGACCATTTTGAAATTAAGACGAATTTGCTACAATTGGTTCAAGCTAACCCATTTCATGGATTTGAGAGGGAAAATCCCCATACTCATATTAACAATTTCAAAAGGATTACCTCGACTTTGAAATTTAGGGATGTGCCGAATGATGTGATTAAACTCATGATGTTTCCATATTCACTCGAGGGGGCCGCTAGAGTTTGGTACGATAAAGAACCTCCTAATTCTATCTTGACTTGGGACGATCTCGTAAACAAATTCGTGAATCAATTTTTTCCTCCCTCGAAGACCACCCACCTCAAAAATGAAATCTCTCAATTTACTCAAAAATTCGAGGAGACATTTGGAGAGGCATGGGAACGATTTAAGGAAATGCTTAGAGCATGTCCCCACCACGGATTTACGGAGTTAACCCAAATTGATACTTTCTATAATGGCTTAAATGAGAATGATCAAGACTCCTTAAATGTCGCGGCGGGTGGAAATCTTTTGAGTAAGACTACTAGAGAGGCCTTGAACATAATTGAGAACAAATCGAAAGTTCGTTATTCACGAAACAAATCGAATGTTTCTAGGGTGAATACAACTCTATGGAGAATTTCTAGAAAAACGAATGATAGAATTGATAACTTAGCGACCAAAATTTGTATCCTTAGTAGAGATTGTTTCTAAAAAAGTTTGTCACTAAAGAAACCTAATACTCCCGCTACGGTAAAAGCGTTGAGGAATCTTTGTGTTTTAATTGTGGTGATAGCCCATGTGCTTACTATAATTGTAATCACAAGAAAGAAATCAATCGAGTGTTTGTTGTCGTGCAACGTGTACTTTACAATCAAGTAATCCCTCCAAACCGTGCGAGCAACCAAATGGGCAACCACCCCCAACCGGTTTTGCTCTTTTTGCAAAATAATGCAAAAATATGTATTAAATCAAATCAAGGGAATAATTTTAATCGGGGAAATAATTTTCATTGTAAACAAGAATTTTTTCAAGCTAATCATAGCTCCAAATTTTCAAAATCAAGTTTCAAACCAACATTTTAAGCACCAATTAATCATGCCTCCAAATTTACAAAATCAAGGATTTTCAAAACCAACTTTTTTCTAGCTCCTAATAATCAAGTCAACAAGGATTTCAAATAAGTTATTCAATTTACATTGAAATCTAATGAGTCAATGATGAGAAATATGCAAACTCAAATTAATGTTTTGAGGGGTGATTTTAATAAGCAAGAGGAAAGTCTTAGGAGGAATCTAAATAATGATATGAGGAGTATTTTAGGTAGTTTCTTCCAAAACCAAGCCTCAACTTCGGGTACTCTTCCGAGTAATACTATTCCTAACCCGAAGGGTGAGATGAAAGCAATCACTACTCGAAGTGGTGTTGCTTATGAGGGACACTCGATTCCTACTAATCCTTCTCTAAAAAAGGTAGTAGAATGAGAAACCGAGGAGTCAACGGATAAGGAGCAAACTAATTTCCAGGTTATTCCCATTCCTATTCAGGAACCCGATGTTTCGAAGACTTTACCTAAGCCTAATATTCCATATCCTTCTAGACTTAATGATCAAAAGCTCTGTGAAAAAGCTACGAATCAAATGGAGAAGTTCTTTAAAATCTTTCAAGATTTGCACTTCGACATTAGCTTTGCGGATGCTCTTTTTTTGAAGCCAAAATTAGCCTCTACGATTAAAAGTTTGCTTATAAATAAGGACAAGTTGTTTGAATTTGCTAAGATACCATTGGATGAGAATTGTTCAGCGATGCTCCTTAAAAAGCTTCCTGAAAAGCTTGGAGATCCCAGCAAGTTTCTTATACCATGTGAATTCCCGAGAATGAATGTATGTCACGCCTTGGCCGATCTTGGCGCTAGCATAAATCTTATGCCTCTTTCCATATGGAAGAAGCTTTCCCTACCCGAACTTACCCCCACTTGGATGACTCTCGAGCTAGCGGATCGATCCATTACTCTTCCTAAAGGAGTCACCGAAGATGTCTTCGTCAAAGTGGGGAAGTTTCACTTTCCTACCGACTTTGTTGTTGTTGATTTTAATGCCGATCCTCGGGTTCCCCTCATTCTCGGGAGATCCTTCTTGAGGACCGGCCGTGCTTTAATTGATGTTTACGGAGAAGAAATAACCCTTTGGGTTAATGATGAAGCCGTAACTTTTAATCTCAATCAAACTACGAGATACTCCTCTACATATGATGATATGTCGATAAACCGAATTGACGTCATTGACGTTGCTTGTGAGGAGTATGCTCAAGAAGTGCTTGGTTTTTCTAATAATTCTACGGGTGGCAATCCCACCCTGACTTCTGAGCCTATTATTTCCAACTCTTCTCTTTCCCTCACACCATTTGAGGGAAGTGACTTAATTTTGGAAGAAATCGAGGCTTATCTTAAAGATGATTTAATTTCACCGGAAATTAATCATGCCGACTTTGATCCGGAGGGAAATATTTGCTTGATTAAAAAATTGTTAAATAATGACCCGTTTCAACTCTCTCCGATAGACCTTAAGCAAGTAGAAGTGACCAAGGCAAAATCTTTAATTGAAGAGCCTCTGGAATTAGAATTAAAAGATTTACCATCTCATTTGAAATATGCTTACTTAGAGGGAACCGATAAGTTACTCGTGATTATTGCAAAAAGGTTAAAAAATGATGAAAAAGAAGCCCTCTTAAAGATGCTTAAATCACATAAACGGGCCATTGCTTCAAAGTCAAAGACGGGTTAACCTAAAAATTCATGAGGTAATCAAAAAGGAAGTTATCAAACTCCTTGATGCCGGAATGATTTACCCGATATCTGATAGTCCATGGGTAAGCCCCATTCATTGTGTACCCAAGAAAGGTGGTATAACCGTAGTTGCAAATGAAGATAATGAATTGATTCCAACACGATTAGTTACCGGGTGGAGAGTTTGTATTGACTATAGGAAATTAAATGAAGCTACTCGTAAAGATCATTTTCCGTTACCATTTATGGACCAAATGTTAGAAAGATGAGCCAGAAATGAGTTTTATTGTTTTCTAGATAGATTTTCAGGATATTTTCAAATCCCAATAGATCTACAAGACCAAGAGAAAACCACTTTCACATGCCCTTATGGAACTTTGGCTTACCATCGCATGCCCTTTGGCTTGTGTAATGCTCCCGGTACTTTCCAAAGGTGTATGATGGTCATATTCCATGATATGATCGAAAAGACTATGAAAATTTTCATGGATGATTTCTCGGTATTTGGGGATAGTTTTGTTTCTTGCCTTTCCAATTTAGACAAAATGCTAAAAAGGTGTGAAGACATGAATTTAGTTCTAAATTAGGAGAAGTGCCATTTTATGTGTAAAGAAAGAATTGAGTTAGGTCATAAAATATCAAAGTCCGGGATTGAGGTCGATCGAGCTAAAGTCGATGTTATCGCTAAGCTACCTCATCCAACCATCGTAAAAGGTGTTAGGAGTTTCTTAGGTCATGCCGGTTTTTACCGACGATTTATTCAAGACTTTTCTAAAATTGCTAGACCTATGATTCACCTTCTTGAGAAAGATGCACAGTTTGTGTTTTCTCGAGATTGTATTGATGCTTTTGAGACTCTTAAAAGAAGCTTACCGAAGCTCCGATCTTAGTTGTCCTCAATTGGAACCTACCTTTCGAACTTATGTGTGATGCTAGTGATTTTGCGATTGGTGCAGTTTTGGGACAACGTAGGACGAAGCATTTTCAGCCTATACATTATGCTAGTAAGACAATGACTGAAGCTCAAATTCATTACACTACGACGGAAAAAGAAATGCTTGTTGTAGTTTATGCTTTTGAAAAGTTTTGGCCATATCTTGTCTTATCCAAAAGTATATTGTATACGGATCACTCGGATCTTGAATACCTTCTTAGTAAACAAGATGTTAAGCCGAGATTGCTCCGGTAGGTTCTCCTCCTACAAGAATTTGATATCATCATCCGTGCTAAAAAAGGAACGGAGAATCTCACGGCCGATCATTTATCTATACTTGAGAATCCTCATAAGGATGTGTTAGAAAATAAAGACATAAATGAAAATTTTCCTTTAGAAACTATTGGAGTTATATTTAGTGGAAGTACCCCATGGTTTGCCGACATTACAAATTTCCATGCGGGGAATTTTATCGTGAAAGGGATGTCGTCCCAACAAAAGAAGAAATTCTTTAAGGACGTTAAACATTAATTTTTGGACGATCCCTACTTATTTTGGATTTGTGCGGATCAAATCATTCGACGGTGTGTGCATGGCCAAGAAGCTATTGATATCCTCAAAGCTTGTCATAAGGGACCCACCGGGGGCCATCATAGTGCCAATTTCACCGCAAAGAAAGTATTTGATGCCGGTTTCTTTTGGCCAACCATATATCGAGATGCCCATGCTATGATCAAATCTTATGATACGTGTCAACGTCAAGGCAAAATTTCACAAAGAAATGAAATGCCTCAAAACGTTATTCAAGTTTGTAAAATCTTTGATGTATGGGGTATCAATTTTATGGGTCCATTCCCGTCTTCACGAGGGAATAAGTAGATTCTTGTAGCCGTTGACTTCTTATCAAAGTAGGTAGAAGCGAAGGCACTCCCCACTAATGATGATCGATTTGTAGTAAAATTCTTGAAATATCTTTTCACCCAATTTGGAACTCCTA
>BQNB010018363.1:0-68405 GCA_026074375.1 Tanacetum coccineum
AACTAACATCTATGCATCAAAATAAAGCCAAAAGGACAAAAGAAAATTTAAATTTTCAAACTTATAAGAAAATCTTCAAATTTTTAGATTTTGACACGAACCGGACAAGCCAAACGTTGTTTAAATGAATAACTAAACACTAGAATCAACCCCAAATATTTATGTCTTCATGTTTTCTTGATCAATTTTCAAAAATTTATGTGTTTCTTGTTTGTTTTGTGTTCGGCTGGATATATACACACACACACAAGTGTATGTGTTTTTTTGAAATGAAAAATGATGAGGAAATGATCTTAGTGGAAGCATATTTGTGTACAAATGGGACAATCTTGCTAAAATTTAGCCATGTTGTTCTCTTCTCTTGCTATGACCGGTCAAGGGATCCAAGGGAGTCTCGGGCCTTTCTTTTCGTATCGGGATCACTTAAATGCTCGTAAAACTAAACCGTAAAATTTACCCCAAAGTTAATTATCATTTTTATTCACTTTAAAAATAATTTTCCATTAACCTAGAGTATTCACATGAAATGTTTTCACTTTACACCCTTCAAAACTCAATCTGGACATTAACAGACGTGTCGGACTTGTTTTTCGGCATTTCTCAACATTCACGGGTCTAACCACCCGGAATACACATAACACAATAATACCTTCCAAAAGAGATTATTAATCGCAATATACCACAATTCGTCACATATCTCATAAAATCACCACCGTCAACACGGTACAAATCTGAATAAATTGACCAAAGTCAAATTGTCAAAGGACTATAAATGGAATATTCATAATACAAAAAAGGCAAAGGTTACATTCTACCCCCTTAAAAGAATTCTGTCCTCGAAATTCAACTACTAATATCACTAAACAAATGCGGGTACTTTAATATCATTTGATCTTCACGTCCCCGCGTGAATTCAGGACCACATTTCGAATTCCACCGAACCTTAACAATGGCAATTCTACTCCGCTTCAACTTCTTAAACTCTCTTTCCAAAATTTCTATAGGCTCTTCCACAAAATTCAACTTAGCATCAACTTGGATCTCATCCAAAGGCACTTTCAGTGTTGGATCAGCCAAACACTCCTTAAGGTTCGACACATGGAACGTGTCATGAACACCAATCAATTCCTTAGGAAAATCTAACCGATAGGCCACATGGCCTACTTTCTCAATAATCTCAAACGGTCCAACAAACATAGGTGCTAACTTCCCTTTCTTCCTAAAGCGTACCACACCTTTCCAAGGAGACATAGTCACCTACACTAAGCTCTAGAGGCTTCCTCCTCTTATCAACATAACTTTTCTGACGATCACGCGCAGCCTTAAGTCTATCATTAATCTGCGAGATCTTCTCAGTAGTCTCTTGCACTAACTCAGGTCCTATCAACTGACCTTCTTCAACCTTAGCCCACATAATTGGCGAACGACACTTTCTACCATACAATGCCTCAAACGGAGCACATCTCACACTAAAATGATAACTATTGTTATACGAAAACTCAACCAACGGAATATGAATATCTTAACTTCCTCCGAAGTCCAGGATGTACGCTCTAAGCATGTCTTCCAAAGTCTAAATAGTATGCTCACTCTGACCATCGATTTGAGGGTGGTAAGCCATACTCATGTCTAAATGGGTTCCTAATGCCTCTTGCATTGACTGCCAAAACCTTGATGTGAAACGACTATCACGATCCGATATGATCGAGGTCGGCACACCATGTCTAGCAACTATCTTATTCAAATACAATCTAGCCAATCTATCCATCTTATAATCCTCACGCATAGGTAGAAAATGATCAGACTTAGTCAATCGGTCCACAATGACCCAGATTGTGTCATGCCCACTACTAGTCCTAGGCAACTTAGTCATAAAATCCATAGCTATTCCTTCCTATTTTCATTCAGGAATCTCAGGTTGCTGGAGCAAGCCGGATAGCCTTTGATGCTTAGCCTTAACCTTCAAACACTTACTAACATACATAGCTATGTGCTTCTTCATACCCGACTACCAATACCTATCTTTAAGGTCATAATACATCTTATCAGCTCCTGGGTGTATAGAGTACTTTGACTTATGGGCTTCATCCATTATCAGGGTCCTCACATCACCCCTCAAAGGCACCCATATTCGATCTAGGTAGTACAAAGTCCTATCACTTCTCTGTTCTATCATCTCATCCTACCCTTTCTGCAATCCTACAGACTTATCCACATCCTCCTTTTGAGCCGCCAGTATCCTATCCTTGATACTCGACTGAAGGGACATATTCATAGCTCTAACTCTCTTAGGCTTTACTCTTTCCTTCCTACTTAGGGCATCAGCCACCACATTCGCCTTACCAGGATGGTAGCGAACCTCACAATCATAATCACTAAACAACTCTATCCAGCGACGCTGTCGCATATTCAACTCTTTCTAACTAAAGATATGCTGAAGACTCTTATGATCCATATAGATGACACTCTTTGTCCCATACAGATAATGTCTCTAAATCTTAAAGGCAAACACAACTGCTCTTAATTCCAAATCATGGGTCGTATAATTCTTTTCATGAATTTTCAACTGCCTAGACGCATATGCTATCACTTTACCTCTTTTCATCAACACACAGACTAGTCCTAACCCGGACGCATCACAATATACCACAAAGTCTTCCGGTCCATCGGGGAAAGCTAGAACAGGCGCATTACATAACTTATCCTTCAAAGTTTGAAATGCTAATTCTTGTTCCTCACCCCAATAGAAAGTCTTACACTTCTGAGTCAAGATAGTAAGAGACTTAGCTATCTTAGAAAAGTTCTAAATGAACCTACGATAATATCCAGCCAATCTTAAGAACGAACGAACCTCAGACGGAGTTCTAGAGGCTTTCCAATTCTTAACAGCTTCAATCTTACTAGGGTCTACATGAATCCCATCACCATTTATCACATGCCTAAGAAACTGCACGTCTCTTAGCCAAAATTCACACTTAGAAAAATTAGCATACAGTTTCTTCTTCCTGAGCAGTTCCAAGACTAACCTTAAGTGTTCTACATGCTCATCTCGAGTCTTAGAGTAGATTAAGGTATCGTCTATAAACACTATCACAAACTTATCAAGATAAGGTCTACAAACTATGTTCATCAAATCCGTAAATACCGCTGGTGCGTTAGTCAGACCAAAGGGCATTACTGTGAACTCGAAATGTCCATTAAATGAGTTCTAAATGCAGTCTTTAGAATGTTATCCTCATGCACTCTCAGCTGATGGTATCCAGACCTAAGATCTATCTTTGAGAAAAACTATAACCTTGTAGTTGGTCAAATAGATCATCAATCCTAGGAAGCAGATAACGATTCTTATTAGTCAACTTGTTTAATTCTCTATAGTCAATACACATCCTAAAAGAACCATCCTTTTTTTTCACAAACAAAACCGGTGTTCCCCAAGGCGATGAGCTTAGTCGAATGAAACCTTTGTCCCGGAGTTCCTTGAGTTGTCCCGACAACTCCTACAATTCAGAAGGTGCCAAACGATAGGGAGACATCGCAATCGGTACAGCTCCAAGGATTAACTCAATTAAGAACTCAATTTCCCAGAGAGGTGGCAATCCTAATAAATCATCCGAAAATACCTCAAGAAAATCTCTAGCCATAACAATCTCTTCTTGTTTCTTATCGCTAGCCTTAGCACTCATCAAATGTCTCACTTTCTCTTCTGGTCTTTTTCCTAATACTCTAAGCACCTTGCCATCTAGTAATGGTATCCTCACTACTTTCTCATGAAAAATTATTTCAGCCTTATGATTAGACGACCAATCCATACCTATAATCACGTCAAAACTCTCATGCCCGAATGGTATCAAATCGATGTCAAATACATGACCCTCACTTTTTCCGTGTCAGGCAACGGTTTTATTCAGTTCAATATTCAAAGATGTGGAACCCCTTTCTATCCTCTATTTTTGCAACCTCGGAATAACCATATAATTGAAATCATACTCTATGTTATCTTCCTGACCCATCGTTTGTGTCGATCCCACTCTGTGTATATATTCCAACCCCCACCAACTCTCAAAACGTACTTATACCAGACCCCTACTCCCACAACCATCACCAAAATATTACGCCTCACTCACTAGAGTCGTAATGTCTCCCCACATCGCAACTAAACATCCGACTACCTATATGTGTGTCGCTCTGAGAAACCCTTATGTCCTGACAAGCACCCCCCGTCCTTTCACTTTTCAACACCTTGTTGGCTTATGTTCCTATTAGTGCATGATAACCGAAAGTTCCGTAGCAGATAGACTATAGATGAAAGTCACAATAAATCAAACTGAAACGCACTCACATGTGATATGTCTATTTCGACAAACCCATAAAACCCCTCGCACAGAGAATATCATACACAGAAATAAAAAATCACGCAAAGAGCTTATGTCGGAAGACGCTAGTTCTAATATCATCTGTCATGTATGTTGAGATTTGTTGTAGATACCGTGAAATATAAGTTGGCTTACAAAGTTGTCTGTCGTGTGTTTCGGTATGCATATCTCCACGCGGTACTCACCTCTTCACTGAAGCACAATATCGCTGCATCCTAGGTGCGTAGTGACTAATCTTGTTAGGCACCAGTCACCGTTGTTTGCCTGTAGTGTGGTTCTGTCGTACATACCACGGTGAGCTAGCAGACCACCTTGTCTTTAGGAATCACATACGCTCAATGTAGAGAAATAGGATGATAATTCACTCCCATACAGTTAAATCCACATCCTGATCAGGTGGCTACCATCTATATCGAAATTGTGAGTGAAGTTCCACATAGAATCATAAGACCCTTGTCGTCCTGGGTGCACTCAGTCAACGCGTTTCGCGATATACGTTCTTGTGCACTTGTTGTTATGTCTTGTATAAGCGTGGTCTAGTAGGTTTTTTTGTCGCTTGTCTACGCGGCTCTCTCACACACTCACACTTGTTATGTTCTTTGAGAAGGGTGGCTGAGGTGTTGCGTGTTCAAGAGAGATATTTACATGTCTCATCCACTCACAAGGATTGTTTGGGTGGGGGACATGCTTATGTGCGCAGCATAGAGAGATCTGTGGGGTTTTCGATTCCCCATGTAGTGGCGCACCTTCCGAGACTAGATGTGTTAGCTCTCAAGAGTTTGTCTCCAAAAGAAATATTGAAGTTGTTCTTTAGTCTGTTATTGTTTACTATAGAAACAAAGCGAGCTATGTCGGATGGTACGGTCTTTTGCGTTCTGTTTGTTGTCTCATAGTTTTTGAGTAAATGTTAGTAGAGGCTGAGTTAGTGGATTTTATTCGCTCCACTCTTTCGTCATAATGACTAAGGAGAGCCCCTTACCCTATTTGTCTACTCGAGAATTGCACGCAGTGAGGAATCTCTCTTTAAGGCTTGGCGCGACGACGCGCCGAGGAAGATGATTGTGTGCACTCAGTTGTGTATGGTTTCTAAGTGGAGACAGAGAGCTACTGCTTGTGGCATTCAGATCGATCGGATCACGCGTTATGATCCTTATAATTCCGGGGTAATGACGAGTACTGGTTTTGTGTCGCAAAAAGGTTATAGGCGTTTTGATGTTTGTTGGGTGAAGGTGTAGCTCGCGTCGAAGAAACTCGCGCTAAGAGTGTTCTGACCGCTGCACGAGACGATCGTAGTGTAGATGGTTGAGCACGCTGATATAAGTTGGATGGAGTACGTTAGCTAACATGGTTCCCTCTTTTCATCAGATTGATTATAGAAGAAGCATAACTGATTTCACCTATGAGGTGATGTGTAGGGAAAATCACTTTCATCAAAAGGAGTAAGTGTTGGAGATGAAGTAGAAACAATCGGATCGAAGTGCGGAAAAGGGTTGTTGTTAGCAACGGAATCGGAAAATCCAAGTACTTCTTGTGAGTACTCTTCACAAGTAACATCGATGAGATCAACCTTCTTCAATGATTCGAGATTGTTGTATGAAATGGAAGGTGCATCACCACATTTAAGGGTTAACGATTGATCATCATTCCTAAGAGTAATCTCTCCTTCGTAAACATCGATTAAGCATTGAGCGTCTAAGTGTAAGGGGTTCGCGGGTGTTGTGGGCGAAAAAGTATTATCAAGCCACGTACCTCACGAGGATAGCGCTATTGAAATTAATCACTCTCAGAATACAGAAACAATAGTTCTCGCCCTGGCTTTTTGTCTGTTGGGAGTATACCGCGCTTTGAATTTCAAATCTATTCACCCACTTGTTACACTTATTTGAGGCGCGCGCCAGACTAACATATCATTTTTTTGCCCGCTAGCACACGCTTTGCTTGTGTTGTGCTCTCTAATTAGAATACCATAGATCTCTCGAGGCTGTAGTGATGTCACTGAATGAATCGGGTCCTGTCCATTTTGTTTCACCGTAGAATGTGTGTGAGGCGTGCGCATGTCAGTGAGAAGCGCAGGTTGTTTCGCCACAGGTGGAATAATTCATCTAAGGCAAGAAAGAGACATGATTGATATATGATGCATATCCATGAAAAACGCCTAGGCTACTAGAGGGTACTGAAGAAGGTTAGAGTAGACGGGATTCGGAGAACTCTGAAAAATCACAAGGAATGAGAAATCCGGACCTTGGTCACTAGCTTTTCTGGAAGCTTTTTAAGAAAACCGCACATACAATTTTTCATTCATCGCGTGTTTTGGTTAACTCAATCAACTTGTCTTTGTTATTTAACATTTTTTTGAACATCGGAGCAAACTTGGGCATATGAATGAGAGCATCCGTGAAACTTAGCTCAAAGTGAAGATTACGGAAGATTTCCATAAACTTTGAAGCTAGGATATCATCCTTTTCACGAATCTTTTGTTTATTGAGTCTCGTATGGGTGTAAGGCAAATAGGTTTGGCTTTGTTGGCAACGATAAGGATGGCTCTTCGATTGGTTCCTTTGTCTTTGATTTGTTCCGGTTCAATGGGAGGAGGTTGGATGTTTCGGTGCTCGCGTCGGTAGCTCCGTATCCTTTGTCACCTCACTTTCCTTTTCCACCACCGGCGGTGGAATCGGAGGTCCATCGTATGAAACACCACTACGAGTTGTAATTGCCTTGGCTTCATTTCTTGGGTTTGGAATGGTATTGCTAGGTAAAGAACTTGAACTTGAAGTTTGGTTGGTATTGCCTAAATCATCAAACTTGGTGCAAAGGCTTGTTAACAAACTTGTAACATTTGCCATTTGATTTTGCAATCCTTGATTTTGATTTTGCACATTCTTTAATATCGCATCGTTTGCTTTGACGTAGCTTTCAAAATCCGTTTTCAAAACACTATTTGTTGGAGGTTGGTAAGGTAAAACTTGATTGATTGGTGGTTGATTGGTTGGTGGAGCTTGGTAAACTTGGTTTTGGTTGTTTGGACGGTTTTGATTAAAGTTTGTTCCACGGTTTTGGTTGAAGTTAGAATTGGTCCCTTGGTATCGGTTTTGGTTGTTTTGGACATTCGGTTGATTGAAACCCGGTGGTTTCATTTGACTTGCCAAATTGGAAGGTTGGTTTCTTTGGAGAAAATTTCCAACGGCTGCGGTTTGTTGAAATTGTTGGATATTGTCATGAAAAACGGGAAAATCGTTTCCACCTCGAGTTAACGGACAATGGTTAAAATTGTGATTTGATCCACAAGTAACACATACTTCCTCAACTGCTTTGACGGGTGCAGGAGTAGTAACAACTAAAGCTTTCATTTCATTCATCATTTGTTTCATCTTGATAGTCATCTTATCCTCGAGAGAAGCGGCTATTTGTTGCATATCGAAAGAATTATTAGAAGGTGAAGAATTAGAAAGAGGAGCATCCGTACTCACTCTTGAATCACTAGCATGACTTCGTGAGTAACGAACTTTTGACTTGCTTTCAATAATTGCTAAACCTTCTTGAGGCATCTTGTCTAAGAAATTGCCACCCGCGGCAGAATCTAAGGCATCTTGATCGTTTGAATTCAAAGAATTGTAAAAAGTATCGAGTTGGTGTAGTTCCGAGAAGCCATGGTGAGGACATTGACGAAGGAGTCCTTTAAACCGTTCCCATGCTTCGTTAAAGGTTTCGTTTGGTTCTTGGAAAAAATTGGTGATTTTGTTTCGGAGATAAGTTGTTTTCGATGGTGGAAAGAATTGGTTTATGAATTTTGAAACAAGGTCGTCCCATGTGAGAATTGATCTTGGAGGTTCTTTAGTGCAATGATTTCTTATCTCAAAGTGGCATATCATTCTTAAGACTTAGGCGGGACATCATCCTAAAACCTAGACATGTTGAATCCTGTTACAATTAACGCATTCGCATAAAGCATCCTTTAATTTAATTATAATCTATCTAGGGATTATAGCAGTGCTGATCTTGATAAACCCTAGCCCATTGGGACTTTACCTACCTACTATTTGACGGTATTTTATATACTGGTAGTCTACTATTCAAATATTTATCAATTAATCAAGAACATACTT
Source organism: Tanacetum coccineum (assembly GCA_026074375.1). Lineage (NCBI taxonomy): Eukaryota > Viridiplantae > Streptophyta > Magnoliopsida > Asterales > Asteraceae > Tanacetum > Tanacetum coccineum. Next base: position 8,477 of record BQNB010018363.1, read on the forward strand.
GTTGAAGCATTACGGGTCACTTGCTGGTCCAACTAAGCTCTTAATTTAAAACAAAGACAGAACGTTACTTGTGATCCTATTGGTCCAGTAATATAAAACACGATATGGAGAGCTATCCCAGTATCTAGCTCACTTGTTAGCGTAACTAGACCTAGTTGAATGATAGGTCGCATATTTAAACACGTAAAAAAGTATCATGTGATAAACATAATTAGACTTTCAACGATAAATTAAGTAAATCAATTTTAAAACAAACTAAACATTAAATCTTTATTAAGATGGCTAATAGCCACTGTAATTATACAAGCGTGATCAATTAACCAAGGTAAACTAAATGTTTTACCGAACGATACCAAAAATTAAATATTGGAACGATTTACTAAATAGATCTTAACCTTCAGTTTGTAAAGAGTTTGCTCCTTTAAATAATTCTAAAGCAACAATAATGAAACACTAAGTAAACACTAATGATTATGCGGAATCTAATCAATAATGCTAAGAAGAACAATATTGAATATCATAAAAGAACTTTTATATTAAACTTTGAATCTGCCTAGGTTATAGATTACAAACTATGATTACTATTTGATCTCTATGATCTTGTGTAGAACTATATCTACTAACTATGCATAGGGTTCCTTTTATAGACTAAGGAAACCCTAATGGGCTTTAAAAAACGCGTATAAAGATAATGCATATTCTTTCCTAAGATATCTCATGCATATCTTTAACTCTAACTAATTTCTACGTAATGCAGATTAAATATTAAATATGTAGTATCTAATATTTAACAACTACCAATACTAACTACGATATCCTATCTAACCATCCACTAACTATGTAACTAGCTGAACCTAAACTACAATACACTAACAGAATTAAGTCTGTTAATCAAAATTCTACACAATACTCCCCTAGCTTGAACATTCACTTGTAACTCATAAGTTCCTGCAGTTTTCTTCAGTTTGAGTTTTTGAGGATTGTACCTAACTCCTTTTTAGTCCTTAGCTTCTTTCGGATCTTTTAGTCTTTGATCTTCTCTTCATCACAGCTACACAGACAACATCCAACTAGTTGCTTGTAGTTTTTGGCAAACTACCAGCTTCATCGGATTTGATATGTCTTTACCATGAGCCATTTTCTATGGACTAGTCAATGCTTCATTGCAATAACAAGGTGCATTGATAACCTTATAGTTTTTAGCAAACTATCAGCTAACAACGGATTTAAGATCTCTTTACTAAAGCCGTTTGCTCTAGAGTAGCCAATGCTTTAGTGTAGTACTATGATGCATTGATTACCATACAGTTTTTGGTAAACTGTCAACTATTAACGGATTTGAGAAATCTTTACCAAAGCCGTTTACTTTGGACTAGCCAGCTCTTATGCCTATTAAGCATGGTGAACTAATGACCATTTGTTGTGTGGTGGTTAGCCAACACCCAAACCCTTCTCACTTCCATTATAGTCTATAGTTTCCAAAAATATGCTCACTGCTACTTAGAGACTCATCACTTTCTTATCCAAACTTGCTTCTCAATCATCTTCAAGAGTTGATAACAAACTTTATCCATTGTACCATCTAGAAGCTTCATCTTTCTGACATCACTTGGCAAGCATCTTTTGACAAAGGATATTTTCTATCTGCTAACATATATATAGTAGATGCATCTAATGTTAGGCAGTGTACAGCACAAGTAGGATAGTACCTCCAATTAATTATCTTCTGTTGAAGTGGCAAACTCCAGATTGCATCATCACTAAGAGGTGGATCAAACATGGTCTTGAGATCACCCCAAAGTACTCTGTCATACATCTCTTCTGGTCTATTTGCCCCATACTTCTTTATCACCAATCTGTACAACTCTACAAGCTCATCTCTTGAAAAATCTTTAAGTATAGCTCCAAAACTCATATAAATTTTATCAGAACCATCTTTTCTTATGATCTGATAAGCAGCCTTTTGACTTGATTGAGAAATGATCTTCCAATTAACAATAGTAGGAGGTTTTGTAGCAGTTGGAATAACATCTACTCCAATCTCTGATTCTGATGAAGCATCTTTGACTTTATCTTTCACATATGCTTCTCTTTCCTTGTTGAACTCATCTTGTGCAGTCTTGTCAATATTTATTCCTTTTCTTGCCTTTTGCTTCCTTCTCATTCCTGTTTTCTTAACTGGCACTTCAGCTTCTTCTTCATTCACAACTTCATCTTTTCCCTTTGTGATTGAAGCATCCTCAATATCAATCTTCTGTTTCTTTGATGTTTCTTGTTCTAACTGTAATCCATGTCTTTTCACTATTGCTTTAGTTTCCATGGGCACAAAACTTTCAATAGTCTTCATCAGCTTTTCAAATTCAGTCTTCAACTCTTCAAAAGAAAGCTTCTTCAATTGAGACAATTTCGACGAACTCTGATTCTTGATGAAGGTACTCATGTATTCTCTTTGTTGTGCTTGTGTCATTGGCTTACTTCTTTTTTGCTTTAGATTTGTGTTCAGCATAGAACTTCTTCTTCTCATTTATCATTTCCACCATTCTTTTTGCAAAATCATCATTGCTTATACTTTCTCCCTAAAGACTCTTGACTACCTCTGTATTAGATTTCAATTTTGCCCTAATGGTATCCCAATCTTCTTCAGTATAAAATTGTGCAGCTTTTTAAACTTCAACCTTTCTTTTTAGTTGTTGTTTTGACAATTCTTGTTCTTCCTGTACTCTTTTAGATATCATCTTATCTAAATGAATCTGTTTTGCAACTTCTTCATCCATTTGAGCTTGCAATCTTATAGCCTCTTCCAATCTAGCTTCTTCTTGTCTTATTTGTTCTTTAGTCTTATGAGTAGACTGGATATCCTCTTCAACCATCTGAGCTTTTCCTTCTCTTTGACCCTTTTTAGGAGAATGAATTATACTAGAAGTACTAATTGATATTCTACCAGTATTAACTTTCGAACTACCAGTATTAACATCTTCAATACCAGAATTAATCTCAACTCTGCCAGTATTAATCTCATCCTCAGCATCCAATTCAGTATTAATCTTTTTAGCCATAGACCTTGCTCTCCTCCTTTATCTCTTGCCCTTATCAATCGACTTTGTTTTGCTAACACTTTGAGAAGCAACTTTTAACAAGGTTTTAGCTGCCTCCAAGATTATAGGACTGATTTCTTCTTCTTCTTGAGCCTCCCCTGAAGCTTTTGTAGGAGTAACAAAATTTGTTGACTTCCCTTTCATGGATTCTCTAACCAAAGATACTAGAGGATCATCATCAATGTCCTGTATTATCCTCCCATGATCCTCTGGTTCTTCACCCTCTGATGCAAACACAATTACTTTCTTGGATTTCCTCTTCAAAGCTTTTTCCAGAGATTTCACCTTCTTTACCAATTTGAGCACAGCATTCCCTAAAGTCTGTTTGGTGTCCTTTAACTCTTTCTCCAAACTAGTAACCCTGGTCACCAAGCTAGGTACAAGTACCATCAATTCTTTGAGTTGTATGCTCGCCTCAGCACTTCCTAATATGTTACCTTCAGGGAGAGGTGCTTTATATGACCTAGGTGGTGAGGAATGAGGTGGTGAGTAAGGTGGTGATTGAAATGGTGAATGAGGTGGTGATTGATGTGGTGAATGAGGTGGTGATTGATGTGGTGAATGAGGTGGTGATTGATTAGGTGGTAGGGATGTGGATGGTAGTGGATCAACAGGTGTGGGATGGGGTTCAGCTGGTTGTGCTGATCCTTCACCTTGATCCATAGCTGCACCTGCCAACATAGCAGGCAGCAATGGTACAATATCCCCTGCATAACCCCTTTTCATGTTTGCAAAAAGCTTTTTGGTCAAAGTTGGGGCTAAATACTTTCCTTTATGTTCAGTATTAATGTCCAAAATAATTTGTAAAAATCTTGGATACATTAAAAATTTTGTATTACTCTCCAAGTTATGAACCATTCCATCAAAAATCATTTTAGAAAAATTATAAACCCTATTACTAGATAGACAGATTAATGCAGTAGCAACAGTACTACCAAATTGATCCCATCCACCAGACTTAGGGCTTAAGCAGTGTAAAATATGATGGATTAAAAATTTCCATTGGGGTGTAAAATTCTTTTTCCAAAAAGTTAATTTACCCTCAGTAACACACCCCAATGTGGCTAATCCAGCATATATTTTAGCATCAGATAAATTATGTATTCCTGTTGCATTTTCCAATTAGAGTTTACTTCTGACAGATTCCTCAGTAATAATATACTCTTTAGAGTCTATAGATGCTGCTAATTGTTGAGTTCCATTAATAAGTGTTCTGACTGTGACAGTTTGCCAGAACTGTTTGACTAGGGTGTCATAGATAGTAGGATTATGAGTTAAGGCATACCTGAGAGATGTACCTTTAGGAAAATCCACTACCTCAGTGAAACCAACACTTTCATTTGGTTTCTTCAAGAAAGCGACCATATTATGCTTGTCAGAGTACTTTAGATTGCCATATGAACACATTGTTGAATAAAAGTCGTAAGAATTCAAATTCTAGTGCTGGGTTTAATAAGAGTGAATGACTAAATACTGGTAGAGAGAGAGAATTGAGTTTTAATAGATGAATAACAAGGTTTCTTATTGGACCGACTGTAAAAGAAGTTTTTTTAGAGCAAAGAAAGATATTTTATAGAATAAAGTGCAGTAATTATCCAAATAGAAAACCTATCTTAGAAGTATGCGCCGTAAAAATCTCTAACGGTAATATTTAAATAAGAAAAATCAATTTTCCCTCACCAGCACCAACGGTCATCTACCAGACTTAACATTAGCCTACCAGTACTAATTAAGTCTACCAGAATCAACTTATAAACTACCAGAATTAACTTATAGACTACCAAATTAACTTATAGACTACCAGAATTAACACTTACAGACCATATATGAGTAGAATTTGCAGCACAGCTTCTATCCATCCTCCAATCCATGCTTATCCTGAAATAGTTAGTCAAAACAAAAAAATGCTACAATATATATCATTGACTAGAACTAACTATTTCCTAACTACCAGAATTAATACCATAACAATATTAATTTTTAACTAGAAGTAGTTACTACACTTTACAAACTTTACAATTTTAACCTCCCCTCAATTGTAGCTACAGATTTAACATTCCAATGCTCACCACTAAGAAGTTAAACCTGGTGACATCAAATCCTTTGGTGAGAAGGTCTGCAACATTATGATCAGTGTGAATCTTGATAACCTCTATTAGTCTCTTCTCATAACAATCTCTTATAAAATGGAATCGAATCTCAATATGCTTGGTCCTTGAATGAGCAACAGGATTCTTGATAACACTTATAGTGCTCTCATTATCAATATGGATTTTGGTGTTCATGAAATTAAAACCATAATCCATCATCTGATTCTGTATCCATAATACTTGCCCACAACAATTTGCAGCTACAACATATTCTGCCTCAGTAGTAGAATTTGCCACAATAGTCTGCTTCTTGCATTGCCAAGATATCAATCTTCTTCTAAGAAATTGACATCCACCTGTTGTTGATTTTCTGTCAAGGCTGGCTCCTCCATAATCACTGTCTGAGTAAGCTTCAAGTTCAAAAGGTGAATCCCTAGGATACCATAAACCTAATTTGGGTTGATGTTTGAGGTACCTAAAAATCCTTTTTACTGCATTTAAGTGTGAAGCTTTTGGAGTGACTTGAAATCTAGCACAGGCACAAACAGCAAACATGATGTCTGGCCTTGATGCAGTCAAATACATTAGAGAGCCAATCATAGACCTGTAGACATGTACATCTACATCTACACCATCTTCATCCTTGACCAGAGGCTTATTAGACTCAATAGGAGTAGTAGCTGTTCTGATGGATAAAAAATCAAACTTCTTTAAGATGTCAGCTACATACTTATCCTGACTAATAAAGATTCCATCAGATTGTTGCTTCACTTGTAGTCCCAAAAAGAATGTGAGTTCTCCCATGGAACTCATCTGGAATCTTTTGTGCATACATTCTTCAAACTCTGTACACATAGACTTCTTTGTAGAACCAAAAATAATGTCATCCACATACACTTGGACTAACATAATGTCACTCTTTTTCTTCTTGATAAACAATGTTTTGTCTATGGTACCTCTTCTGAAACCATTTTCCATCAGAAAAGAAGAAAGTGTCTCATACCAAGCTCTAGGAGCTTGATGTAGACCATAAAGAGCTTTGATCACTTTATAGACTTTGTTTGGATGAGCAGGATCAACAAAGCCTGGAGGTTGATGAACATACACCTCTTCTTCAATAGTGCCATAGAGAAATGCACTTTTAACATCCATTTGGTAGACAGTAAATCCCATGTATGATGCAAAGGCTAAAAATAACCTAATTGCCTCAATTCTGGCAACAGGTGCAAAAACCTCATCATAATCTATACCTTCCTCCTGTCTAAACCCTTGTGCTACAAGCCGTGCTTTGTTTTTCACAACAATACTTCTCTCATCCCTCTTATTCCTGAAGACCCACTTTGTGCCAATTACCTTTTTCCCATATGGCAAATCAACAAGTACCCAAACCTTCTGTAGTTTGAACTGAAGCAATTCCTCTTGCATTGCTTCAACCCAGCTTTCATCTTGTAAGGCTTGTGATATAGTCTTGGGTTCTTCTTGAGAGAGAAAACATGCAAACAAACAGTTCTGATGATCCTTGTGATTTGTTCTGTTCTGTTTGTGAATGTAACTTACCAAGGCTTGTTGTGCTGAAGAAGCCTTTTGAATCTTCCCTCTTGTTTGAACTGCTGATGTAGGATCTCCTAGAATTTGTCCTTTTGGATGATCCTTATGAATTCTGAGTGTGGGAATAGGACTGACAGCAATGGTGTTATCCATGTTGTTGAAATCAGCCACTGCACCCACATCTTCATCATCATCATAAGCTCCATTGAATATTCCATCATTTGGGCAGTTTCAGAAACGCTTCTTCAGTAGGAATATTTGGATCAATGGGTTTAAATCTGAATAGGGAGTAGTTAGATGCATCAATAGGTATTTTGCCTCTAAGATAGACAAATGATGATTCACTAGCATTTGCATCTGTAGGAGTACTAGCAGCACTAACATATGGTGTGTTAGACAATGGCCTATCAGTACTGATCAAAAATATGTTCAAAAAGAATTGCCAGAACATATAAAACAGACAGAGAGGAAAAAGACAAAAATGTCAAATGAATTATTTGTTTCCTAACACCTCAATTGTATTCCTTCAGTAATCATCATGGCACAACAACTACATGCAGCTGATGTTCATCCAGATGAATTGTGCCCTCCGAACAAACGATATGATCTTATGGATGCTAACAAGAAAGTTGATTTGGAACATGTGCAATGCCCACCAGAAAGCAAGATTCTGACGAATATCATCAAGAATCATTCATTACGATTCAGCATTGCAGCTTCATCATCCGTACCATGGATATATATATGGCACAGTTTTGGCATACATTGAAGGAAGACAGATCAAAGTATAGGCTCAAGTTTATGCTGGATAGGAAAGAACTTATTCTCACACTGGATGACTTCAGAACAATCTTTCATCTTCCACAAGCAACTGATAACAATCATAATTCATTTGTGCCTCCACCATCATTTTCTGACATGGTTCCATTCTACAAACAAAGATTGGGATTTACAATGGAGCTGAAGACGTCATCAAGCTTCAAGATATCTGGTCTTCTGCAGCCATGGCAAACGTTGTGCAAGATATTTTCCAAATGTCTAACTACACGTGTCACTGGATGGGACCAACCGCCGTTGCAGATAATGAAAATGTTGTATGGCTTTGTTAATAACATTCATGTGGATTATGCGGAGTTACTTTGGGAAGGCATTAACTATTTGCTTCATCATCTAGCATCTTTGATCCCATATCCACGATTTACAAAGATCATCATCAGTCATTATATGACTATCTTTCCTGACATATCAAGACGTGCTCGAGACATATATCACAATCTTTAAGATGATGATAACAGGAAGAATATTTTCAATTCAGGAAGAAACAAAAACAAAGTTAGAATGCGAATACCAGCTTGGATGATCACTGAAGAAATGAAGCAAACAAAGCATTATCGAATGTATGTGGAGGTGTTTGGGCTAGATGTTCCTCTGACTCAGTCACAGCCGACTGAGTCTACCCAGGGAACGCATAGGACAACTAGCGCCCCTAGGTCACCTAACCCTATTACGGAGGCAGCAGAGTCAAGTGCTCCAAAACGATCAACTGTGATTCATTTTTGTTTATCGAAGAGGAGATCAACACGTCTTACACCACCAGCTCCAGTGCCAACAGTAGATAAAGCTAACGAGATGCTGTTACAAGACACGTTACAAGTAAGTCTTGCTGAGCACAAGAGTCGTGAAGAACAAGAAGCAAGAGAAAATGTGGCACTGGTCAATGAACACTTGGCATCTGTAGAGATTGACAAGCTTGTAGATGATTCGAAGAATGTTGTAGATGATAGTTCACCCCCTAGGAATGATGATACAACTATTCTCGGCACTAGGTTAGAGCCCAGGAGTGATAAGGAAAGTCCAGAGGTGGAGATTACTAAGGAAAAGGAGGTAGAGATCACGAAGGAAACGGAGGTGGAGTTTGTTGCTAAAACAGTGGAGCTTACTAGGGTAGATGTTACCAATATTGTTTCCACCTGTAAATGTTGATTGATGAAGAAGATAGAAATAAACTGATGAATGTGTTTTAATAAGGGTAAAGGGTGAAAGGGAAGAATGTTAGAGAGAGACTAGGATTTACACCACTCCCTCACCAACGAGATCCCACCTAGGCGATTCTCTCTATTCTCGTATCTTCGAATACTAATAAACTGCCAAGGAATAGACGGTTACTCAACTCATCCTACACCATCATCAAGTTCAGCTGAACCAAAGTTAACAAAAACCAATCGTCTTATACATTGATTCAAGGCAAAACCCCAATCGATATCAAAAGATACAAGAGTTTCTTTCATGAATTACAATGGACGATATGGTTACATTTTGGCACATCTCAAGAAAAGTTCATGCCACGACATCAAGTGATCACTTGCTGATAATCTTCATGAGCATGATGGAAACTCTACCACTCGCTGTGAATAGAGAAAGTAATGGAGCAAGTTAAGAAGGAAGTTCATGCGTAAGTTCTAGATCAAGTTCCTGTGTATCTTGTGGAAGGGTTGATTTTGGAAATAAAAACGACTAAAGAAGAGACGAAAAGATTAATCTCTAAAGCTATCTTAGAAGAACGTGGGCGTATGCAGGCACAATTATCATTATTCAAAATGCAATTGATAATTATTCCTTCTTTAGTTGATGCATCTGTACGCAGTTATATGTCGGGTCATATTCTTCATGTTCATAGCCGCACTAGTTTCAATCATCCCTGTTCCAGAACAACAACATCAATTATACCTTGCTATAAAGGCTGATCCTCTTTACAACAACAAGACATAGCAATCTGGTTGGCTCTCCAGATGAAGTTTGAGAAGACTCAGGTATCACAAACTGCTTGTAGATCTTCTGCCGTTCACACAAGAGTACAAGACGATCCTCTACGATGATGCTACATACTAGAGGGGAGGAATAGTAGAAAAGGCAGAAGACATCTGGGGAGATTATGAAGCATATGTATCCTGGAGAGGTCATTGTCTAGACAAGTTAAGAGAGGACCTGGTCTTTCTTACTTCAGTAATCAGCACAAGATGATGAATTTGATTTCTGGACTGACTTTTATGCTTCTGATGATGATGAGATTCCAACTAAGCAAGTAACACAAGACATCATGGAAGAGATATCTTTGACAATTGATGAAGCTAAGTTAAAGAAGATGGTGGATAGTGAGATGCTAAGACAAAGATGTACTTTAGGAGATGAACATCAGTATCACATTGATCAGAATGAAAATTTCTTGCAAAGTGGACACTGTTTGGGAAAGCAAAAAGCAATTCTTATCTCGTCCGCATCCATGAAAGATCACGACCATAGTTTCAAAGCTGTCAAAGAGATCGTGAAGCTCACACTATCCTCTGATCAATCAAGACCTTTTGTACTTGAATAAAGGAAATTCCGGTCCTGAGAAATTGTTTTGTCACATAAAACAGTCACTTCATAAATTTCTGTAATTGTCTTCAAATGATGATGATATTGAAGAACACTTCTAGATGGGTTAAATAAGTGTATAAAGAATTGTAAATCCTTATGCAAAGATATGGTGTTGAAAAACTAGAAGAATCCTCATGACGAAAAATCTGCTACATAAGGAGACATAAAGAACCTGGAAGACCGATAGTAAGAGATCTATCAGAAACTCTAAAGATGTTCAAGTCATCAAGACATACTGGGAATTGGGTCATGAACATAAGTTTATCACAGAGATTGTGGCAAGAAGAGCTAATGATTGCATAGTGTCAATAACCGAGCCAGATTACAAGAACCTCAATAAGAATGACATTGAAGACATGTATCTGCTGATCGTGAATAACAAGGTACCTGATTATGCTAATACAGGATTGCTATGGTCTCTATCAGTGTTCATCAGGAGTTCAGTGATATGGGAAAGAGTGCACGATTTTCAACTTGGAATCGAAAGCTATCAACAGAAGATTAATCTCACTGCACCAATAATTACATTCCCAGGAATTGAAGAATATGATGTGTTTTCTATTGTCTATGAGCCCGTACATGGAATCATTTACACTAATAGCAAGAAAGAGAAAAGGGTGATGAGACCTTCAAAGATACATAAGTTTTGTGATGCAACACTGAGAAGAACGCTTGAAGGACTAAAGAGTTATTATAATGATGTCAAGTATGGCTATGTGCAAAAAGAACTCACAAATGATGAAGTTGAGTTTCTTAAGTTGTTTGAAGAAGAGATTGAAGTTTGATTGAATTATCGAGATCAAATGAGAAGATGGGAGATGTACGTGAATGGAAGACCACTTGGACCAAGGAGGGAACACCCAGAATAATCGACCCTTAGGGGGAGATTGTTAGGTTTATGAAAAGTGTTGATTATGTAGTTTTATTATATTTTGTTATTAGACTTTATTTTGTTTAGTTTAATATAGCTTGTAATAAGGTTTATTATCTTTAAGTAAGAAATAGCATAGTTAACCAAAGTCCTAGGGACTAGTATTGACAAGTTAGGAAATAATGAGGGAAGCCTCCCTTTTCATTGCCTATAATAGCCCTCTAATCTCAGTAAGGGTGATGCCCTTGTAATTTACTATCATTTTCCCTCCATAATAAGATTTGAATTTTCCCTTTACTTGCCCTCATTTTCTCTAATCTTACATGTTGATATGATTGATTCGAGATTTATGTGACCTATCAACCCTCAGTAGCATTAACGTGAACTGGCAGCACTAAATTAGGCCTAGCAGCATTAACTTAAACTGACAGCACAAAGTTATGCCTAATAGTAGTAAGTAACCCAATAACCTAAGACTAACTGCATTAAGTTTTAAGTTATGAGAACTAACTTCAATTTCTTTCCAAAAAGGACTTTTATCATCAATTAATTCTTCTCACAAGCCATTTTTCTGTTTTTATGCTTACAATATCTCTTAATTATTTTTTCTCACATAATCACTCTTTTTTGTGTTTATTCACACATCTCTCTTTCTATTAATAAGCTCACTTAATCTGTCATTTCTTTTGGCTCACCAAATCACTCTTTCTGTTTTTATGCAACATATTTGACAGATTTGTATAAAGTTCCATCAATTCCAATAGTTTCAGACTGTCTACGAAATTGATCAACTAGCCCCACTTCCAATTGGTAACCTCTTGAGAGATGGTGGATCATAAGCCATGTTTAGATGTAGTCCAAACCAAATTTGAGTCATCCACATCCCTCCCAATATGGTATCTTGCACCTGGGACCACTACCATGAAAGCAAATATCCTAAAGAACTTGATCCATTTATGTATTGCCATGGATTTGGGTCTTATTGATGGTGTTACCACTGCCCTGCTCTGCTTCTAAGCTAGAAGCAGTAGTGGCAGCCCTTTCCATTCTGTCACCCAACTCCTTATGGACAGCCTCATCACCAACCTTTACAGGGGGATCACTAGACTGAGGTATCTTGGTGTCCCAACCTCTTTTAACATGCCTAGATGTTTTTGATTCAGTTAACACTCTTTTGATTTTACATAGCCTACTATCCATGCTTTGACTGTATAAATAAGTAGCCTCCCCTTAAACAATGCTTCAAGGGATAAGAATTTGCTTAACAGTTGTAACGTTAACGCCCAACAGTACTAACTTTTGCCTGGCAGTAGTAATTTTCTGCTTAGCAGTATTAAGAAATATATAACAGTATTAACTTTGTCTTCAATAATTATACAACAACATGCCTCTATTCATCACAAGCATACTAGAAAAGACTAGATAGACATGTGAGAATTTATGAGGATCCATATTTATGCATAACCCATGAATAAAAATTAAAAATTATTATCTAAGAACATTAACTTTCCCTTAACCAATTCTTCAGAGGTAAAGCATTCAACATCAGGTATTCAAGATGCTTTACCAGCAGGTTTTAGTCCATAGCTAAAAATACACAATCCAAAGTATTTTCTTCTTCATAGTATTAAGTATAACTATCAGTTTTAACAAGCAATTTTAAGTATAACTAGCAGTACTAATTATACTTAGCAGTACTAATTGACAAGACTAATAGTACTAGTCCTTTACTAAAAATTCTACCACCATGTGCTCCTCCTCCAAATTTAACATAACCTCCATCAAATTCCTTGAAATCTGAGAGATAAGCTATGTTCCCAGTCATGTGCCTTGAGCATCCACTGTCAACAAATCATGTATCATTTTGTTGTGGCTTGCCCTGCACATATAAATAAGGAAATTAGATTCCTTTAGGGACCCAAGCCATTACTGACTTGGATCTGCCTCGTGCATCAATGTAAATATTTTCTTCAAGTGGTGATTACTGCACTATTAGTTTGTAGGTCTCCAAACCCAACATGCTTTTATCTTAGGCTTTTGACTTCCTTTATTCCTTTCTTTGACTGAGTTTGACTGTGTCGGGCTGATCCGGCTGTGATTTCTGGCTGATTTCTTTGTCTTGCTCTTGACTCTTTGTCTTTTTCCCGTTTCTTGTCGGTTTTTGATCGTTTTTGCTTCTTTTTGTCTTTTCAATCCTTACCTGCACAATTGGACATAAAAGCACACATTTTTCTATTCTTTTGGCATTTTCTTGGCTTTTATTTGGCAAAATCCCGGGTAAACTAGTATACAATTAAGCAAATATCAGTCTTCATTGTTTCTTTGCTTCCTAATGTTTTCTTGATTTCTGAACTGACCCTCTTTGTTCCTTAGTGCTCTACATTCCCTGGAAAAGTGTCCCATCTTGTGACAGTTGAAACACTCTACCTTGAATTTATCATACCCAGCAGTATCATTAGCATTAATGCAAATTTTCTTGTATGTCCTCTGAAAGTACCTCTTTGCCCTCATACTTAGCAGAGAGAGCTGCCACTTCAAATCCATTGCTTCCAGATCATCTTCATGAATTTACTCTAAGTCCTGCTATAGGAGATTAGAACCATTGGTATTCTCAACCATGAAAGCATACACAACATTATCATTGAAGCTAGCAGTACTAACTTGAGGACTAGCAGTGTTAACATTAGGGCTAACAGTACTAACTTCATATGCAGTTTTAGCAATATTAACATCATTAGCACTGCTAGTGCTTGGAGCAGTCATAAAGGCCAAGTTTTGAGCACCACTACTTGCACCAACAGATTTCTTTACACCTTGTTCAACAATTTTGAAGTTGTTGTACAAATCATCGATGCTCATTGTTTCAATTTCAGCCTTATTCATCCAGACTACAACATGAGTATTTCACTCATGAGGCAAGCTTCTCAAAAAATTTGAATTTAAGTCTTCTTGAGTGATGACAACACCCAAAACTGCAAGCCTACTAACAATCTTCTAGAGCCTGTTAAAGATAGAGTCAATAGACTCTGTGCTTGATGCACTAAAATTTTCATATTGTTGCTTCAAAAGTGTCTTCTGTGTTTTCTTAGTGGCTTTATTACCTCCAAATCGTGTTTTGATAGCAGCAAACATTGTTTTAGCATCATTGTACTGACTGAAAGTAAGTTGATGTTCATTGGGAAGAGCCATGAGTATCGAGCTTCTAGCCTTCACATCATTCTTCTTGTTGGTCTTTTCTTCAGCAGTTACAGGTACTAACATCTTTGTAACTAAAGTACCATTATCTTGTGCTATTTGTGGTATAGATACCTATGAGTTACCATTCTTTATGACCTCCCATAGAGCATAGTCTTGTACCTAGAAGTACTGCTTGATTTTTATCACCCACATCTCACACTCACCTAGTTTGAGTATGGGTAGCTTAGCAGTAGTATTAATATGTGCAAATTCAAATTCCATGACTTCTAGATCAAAGTTTCTCAAAGCAAAAGCTCTGATACCACTTGCTGATCCCAATCCTTGATCGATTCCTTTGCTTGTCTAAGGTTAAATTACCTTAGATAAATCCAAAATAACTTGTTGTAGAAACTTTGTATGTATACTAAAGTGTATGCGGAATCTACACCTTAATATCTAGAAGTATTATGAATAAAACAGTAATTGTGAATGAACAAAGATATAACCAAACACTCCAATATTATTAGATCAATAATACGAGTACTCTTCACTAGTACTAGAGTTTACAACCTTGAAGCTTTTTAATCGACTTCACAACTATGAAAACGTGTATATCAACTAATGCCCCTAGAGCCTCCTTTTATAGACCAAGGAGTCATACAAGGCTTACAATACTTTCCTAAGATATCATGATCTTTTCTAAAAGAAAACGTAATCTCTTAAACAAATACATTATAGATATCTTTTATAAAAATAACTCAATACTTATCTTCTTAAGCATTCTTGTTCTCCAGACAATCCTTATCTCTTTACTCGTCTTTATCCTTCTGACAGTAGTAATTCTTCTAGCAGTTGTAATTCAGCAGCATAAACTTTTGTACTAACAGTACTGATAAACATAAGTAGTAGTAACATTAGTACTAGCAGTACTAATATATACTAAAAGTAGTAACTGTGTACTAGCAGTCTTAACATTACTACTAGCAGTACTAACTACTTAGCATATATTTCAGTCTTCAACTCTGAGCAGTCTTAACTTCAACAAGCAGCAGTAACTTTATACTAACAGTACTAAATTATACTAACAGTAGTAACTAGCAGTAGTAACTTTATACTACCAGTACTAACTACTTAGCATAATTTTCATTAGTATCACCAACAGTACTAAGTTATGCTTGACAACACTAATATATACCTGAGCAGTAGTAACTCTAAAAATCATCTTGAAGTCTTTAAGTCCCAACACATAACCCGCACATAATAACCCTTATTAGATATTGTGAGGATTTAACCTTATCCGTTTCTAAATGTTTACACAAATTCCACAAAATATGAGTGTGCCGGTGATGTTGTAGACTTTAGAACTTGGCTTGGTATATCTATTCGAAACCACAATAATAAGTACTATGGATTTAGATGGAGTAACTTGTTTAAATTGGTAAATTTCTAGGATTACACCCAAAAAGCCTTTATATGTTGTTTTATTAACTAACTACATTGGTTAGTTAAATCCCCGTATAAACCTTTTTGTTTACTCTCATCTTAAGAGTAAGATAGCCCTAGAAAAACCTATAGAGCCAATCCTTTAGGAATAACACCAACTGTTTGTTTCGTTACACCTTTACACCTTAGCCTACCCTGTTAGATTAAGTCCATTTATCAGTTGCTAGTTGCTTAAAGTGTAAACTATGTATTTCCCGAGTCTTGTGTCAATTTTCTATCTTTGGTACGGTTGGGAAAAAAATTTCACATTGCAAATGGGAATATATAAAGTAGTCAAAACTCATGTATTTTTACTACCAACACAATTATTGGTACGTCCGAAGAATGAAGAATTATCGAAGGAATTATCCGGAGTTATTATGATCGTGAAGATGGTGAAATTACACCGAATTTCATAGTTAGTACGAAAAAAAAGAAAAAAAAAGAAAAAATTAGAAAAATCACAACAACAAAAAAAGAGGAGGAAAGTTTGAAGATAATCGTTTCGCAAAAGCCTAGACCGAAGAAATTATATGAAGGATTGATTATTCGTTGATACGTCTTATAAGTCAACGATGTAAAGTTTTGTATAAAGTGGTAGATATCGCCACTTTCCTTGTAAAAGTATGTAAAGTATGGGATGATTGGGAAGTTGACCATTACGGGAACGCCTACTCAGGTTGTTGTTTTTTATCTATGATCAAGACATGTGTGAATAGTTGTGTCTTTTTCATGGTAACGGGCAAGAAAAAGTGTCTAACAACTTGTATCTTAGACTTAGTCTATTTGTTTCGTAATTTTTATTTAACAACTATTTATTTCCCTTTCCTAATCATTAACCATGGGTTTTACGCGAATGAGGATGTGATCGAACATGCATGTCTATTCCATCGTTACGGCCATGTATACATGATTCAACAGCCTTGTTGGTTTATTACTGTTAGTGAAAGTTAGAAGATCCCTACCTTATATCATTGTTCATCCTAACCCTTGGTTAAACTTGAATAAGGATGTGATCGAACACACATGTCTATTCCATCGTTACGGACATGTATGTGTGCTTCAACTGCCTTGTTGGTGTGGTACTTTTGGTGAAAGATTGTAGAATGATCAACCCTAAGCCTTATAATAAAAACCCATTTTACCTTTATAAACTTGTTACTCTTTTGCTCTAGTGGTGGAGATGTGTATCCTTGCCAAGCCTATGATAGAATACTCGTCACGATCGAGCAATTGAGCGAATTAGTTACATGTTACCACATAGATTAGTTGAGTGATTTGAGTGTTTTTCATCTTCCTATTTTGTGAGGTGTTTGGTTGTGTACTTGTAATAGATCAATAATTGCTTAACGGAAAAATCCTTAGGGATACATTTTCATAAACTTCTAAAGGCTACTTGAAGACAAGTAGGATTCAAGTGGGGGGATATTTGATGACATCAAATAACGTTACTTTTATAGCATCATTTATCCCATGAAAATAACCCGTTTAGTTTAATTATTGCAAAGAATTGTTACTTAATCATTTATATTTAAGAATTGCAGTAATTATGAAGTGCTTGGTGAAGATTAGCAAAAAGGCACGCATTCTGGAGCTTAAACAAAGACATTTGAAGATTACTATTCTGACATCCAATACGCCGTATTCATCAAGGAAGATACGGCGTATTTGTGCCTGCACTTCACAAAAGACCACAAAGGAAACAAGATCAATACGCCATATCCAAGGAAGACCAATACGCCATATTCAAGCTATGGAAATAAAATATTCTGGAAGATATCAATCGTGGTCCTTACTCCAAGAAATCCCCAATACGCCGTATCCCACATCGCCCGATACGGCGTATTGATCCTTTTCCAGACTCTAAAAATACAAAACCCTAAACTCAGTTGTAGACATGCTTTTGACCACCAAGTCTGATTTTTAGAAGATCTATGAAGCCATGAAGGTCCTATAAATTGGTCCAATCAATGGAAAAACTCTTGTAATCTCTACACTCCACTATACGCGTTCGGTTAGCATTATGTTTAATCATTCATCTATGATTTCGTGTATTGTTACAATGACTATCGGCTAATACCATAGATTTCGTGTATTGTTACAATGACTATCGGCTAATACCTTTAGGTATTAGCCATTCGGTGTTGTTTGAGCTTAGGCTAAGAGTTTGGGATAGAAACATATAACGCTTATTCATATAGCTAGAATACTAGGATCACCAATAGAAAGCCTTGTTCGATCTATGATTAAGTGGATAAGTAGTCTAAGCCGGTGACTTAGGATTACACATAACGTCCTATTTATGTAGGTAGTTAAGTGGGCGTGGGGCTACTAGTATATAAATTTCCATTAAGCAGTAAATTGGTAAAGCCTCCATGAGCTAGGATTCAATATAACCACCAATATAGTTTCCTAAATAGATTATAATCAACGGTGTGAGCTTTATGTGGGTTTAGGTTAATTGTGACACGATTAACTAGCGACAAACCTTGAGTCTAGGGAGAAGATCCACCTAACTTTGGAATGATATACCACCAATGAATTAATACAATCATTGCACGAATAGACAATCGAAGCATATTATTAGATTAAACTGGCTAATACGTTTTCCTAAGATTTAACCTCTTCCCTATCTTTTGTTAATCACTTGTGCGTTATTTGTCATCACTTAGATAGTTAGAACTAAACTCGTGCCAGTCTCTCATGCTGAAAACCCCCCTCTTTGCATTAGTTTAGGTTTAATTTGATTTAATTAGAATAATTAGGTTAGACCAAGGTAAATAAAATACAGGTAGAATTAAGAGTTAACTTCCACTCTTAGTGATCGACACCCTACTTACCACGAAACTCCATCTGACCGGGTACACTACCCGTTAGAGTGTTGTTTTTTGGTATAGTCGGCGTAAAATAAATAGTAAAACTTTATACATAAATAACACCTACACGAAGACACATCAGCAACCACCTAAAGAGCTTCCAACTCCAAGTCCCAGTGTCACTACCACTTCAGCTGAAGACTACACAAGATACTTGAATGATCCAAAAGAAGTTCAAATGTCTGAGCTGCTAAATGAACCATTATATACTAAGGCTACAACGATGACGGTTTCTCTAATCCTTGAAACAATTCATGAAACACAAGAAAATGTCATTACAACTCTACCAGCTACACCACCAATAAAGACTAAGAAGAAGCGAGCAAAGACACTTATGGAAAAGTTAATCAAGAAGAAAAATGATTGGAAGAAAACAATCATGCAGAGGCTAACCAATCTTGAGCAAAAGAATCATGATGACGTCATTAAAGAATCGGTTCAAGTAAATGTTCTCAATGAAGTCAAGAATCAATTGCCAGATTTCCTTCTAAAAGTTGTCTCTGAATATGTCCAACCAAGACTGGAGTAAACGGTTCGTGATGTACTAAAGAAGAACCCGATCAACATGTTCCAGTCCTCCTCAACACCAGCAGACACCCTTACAGAATACAAGCTAAAAAAAGTTATATGACATGATGCAGAAAAACCGTTCATTTCTTGCTCATGAAAAACACCTTGATTTATACAATGCCTTGATGAACTCAATGGGTATTGATGAAAATGATGCAAAGGGAAATTTTCCATCTCAACATAAAAGATCTCATGATGGTCGGGATCCTCCTGAAGATCATAAGGGGGAGAAAAGAAGGAAGAGAAGGCAAAAAGATGTTGGTGGGTCTTTGTCCAAGCGAAGTAAAGCTCAAGAGGATTCTCCGCACTATAAAGAGGCAATGATGCTGATAAACCAAGACAGGAAGATAAGATAGAACATGAAGTTCAGATTGAAGAAGTATTTGGCAAAGATAATCCTAACTGGTTTCAGAAAACAGCAAAAGAACCTCCTGTACAAAATTGGTTTAATGAGCTTGTAGATGCTGAGGAATAACCAGATGAGTATGAGTACAAGGATGGATTTGTGACGATATTTGGCAAACTTGTGAAGAAAATCTTCAACAAAGACAAGATCACTAAAGAATACGTGTAAGTTCAAGTATTCGAGCTCCTTAAGGGAACATGCAAAAACAGTATTGAGCATGAGTATAACATGGAACAATGCCACCTTGCTTTGACAAACAAGATCGATTAGATCAATCCTGAAGGTGATAGGTTTCATCGTGACTTAAGTAAACCATTACCCTTGATAGGACCTCCTGGTAGAAAAAGAATCCTAGTTAGCTACTTCTTTAACCATGACATGGAATACCTGAAGTATAGAACAAAAGAAAATATGTATGCTCTCTCAGTGACAAAGATCAAGGCTGTCAGATATGAAGATGAAGGGATTGAAGAAATGATTCAATATCTATGAAACCCCAGTATTCAAAAGTACAACAAAGATGCTGAACTGGGAATCTATCACTATGATGAACACCGACAGTGGTTTTACAAAGGAAATATTAGACACAAGTCTCGACATGAAGTCTACTCAAAGCTCAACATCAGAAGTGTTTAAAGAATCAAAGTCAACAAGAAGTATAGGTACGCGTATCTGGAAGAGATTGTGGTCACAAGAACATATGAGAAAGAGTATAAGTTTGCAGAAGCCGATTTCCCAAACCTCAACCAAAATGACATTAAAGATCTAAACCTGCTCAAGATTCAGAACAAAATCCGCAACATTAAAGGAACAGAGGAATATGATTTGATTAACGATCTTAAGATGTATATCCGCATGATTGTAATCAAGAAAAGAGTCAAAAATGTCCAGATGGGGGTCAAGAGCTATCAGACTAAGCTCAACTTGACAAAGCCACAACTCATGGAATGTTGCCTCCACCAAAAAATGCTCTACACTATCTTAATTCATCCCATATGCATTGTGTACGAAGGGACAGTGATCCGTAGTGATCTCTAAATAAAAGGAAATAAGATCTTCAATCTTCAAATAAAGAGAAAATAAAGGGATATGGCTTGAAGAATGCAAGTATATCTTTTCCAAATTTTCCTGCATGATATCTTTGACCCATAAACTCAAAACTTATCTTTTAGTTTCTTATAAATAGGGTTAGGCAAAGAACAGAGGGGATGCCTCATTAGCAACGAAAAAAAACATTGTAAGATATCAGTGTGTTGTTTTTAAGAGAGATTCAATACAAAACAAATTCCTCCAAATTCTTTTCCATTATTATCATAATATTCGTTAGTTTATCTAGTATTTGTAACCTCCTTCAAAGACGTTGTGCTTATAATCTTTGAACGGATCAAGTGGTACCAGAGCAGGTTCGATTTGTATGGTGCAAACCAAGTCGGGGTACAAGGCTTCTGGAGAACCCCTTACCATTCTTCAACAACATCGCCGACCACCGCACGCTAAAGAAACAACGTCAACGATGACTAACACTTCTTGGTCAGGATGACCTCGCAACAAAGGTTGATAAACTCGCCAAACAACTAGAGTCTATTATGGGCTGGATACAAGCACAACCATCAAACTAACCCAAGGCTCGGGAGACACCCCTAAAGGAAACATATAAGTTTTCTAGTTACAGTGATGAAGACGAGGATGATTATGAAGATGAGGACGATGATAACAAATCAAAAAATCGTAACAAAACAATGAAGCATGGTTCTCACCACCCATTAAAGGTTGAAGCGAGAATAGATATCTCGACATACGATGGTACTGTTGACGCAGAAAAGTTTGATTCTTAGATCGATCAGTTGGAAACTTACTTCACAATGTATGGATTTAGTAGCAGCGATAAGGTGGTCTTTGCACGGTTAAAACTTACAAGTCGTGCCTTGGCTTGGTGGAATTCTCAACTAAAAACAAGAGAAGACGATGTGAGTTGGAAAGAATTCACTCGACTATTACGTCGGTAATTCTACCCGATGGGGTATTCCCAAGATCGTTGGACGCGGTGGCATAATTTACGTCTACAACAAGGGCAAACTGTGCAAGACTACACTACAGAATTTTGACGTCTTTCAGTGACTTTGGGAATTTCCATTGATACCGAGACGTCTTAACAAAATATGTTGCTGGCTTACCAAGACAAGTCCAGAATGAAATGCGCTTATACTCAACATCTAATATTTCAGATACAAGTAGCATTGCAATGGCCATTGAACAAAAGAATAAGACAAGCAGCGAAAAGTTTGGAGAAAAATCAAAAGGTGAAGGTTCGAGTACTGGTTTTTCTAAGAATGATTTCAAAAAAAAGGGACGACTTTAGTTTCGCATACGAACAGATTTTGTGAAGAGTGTAACATCACAGGTCACACTAAGGAGAAGTGTTGGAAGGCTCACCCTGAGTTATTTCTAAAAAAGTGGGTAAAAGACGATTGAATGAAGCGTACAACAGCTACTACCTTTGTTGATGATACCATTAAGCTTGGGTTAATCGAAGAAGCAGATAAAAGCTTCTCGTTGATGGCAGGGCCACAAAAGAACTCTCAAAACACACAAGTTAAGCCTGATGAAAAAGAAGAATTGTTCAAAATGAAGATTCAGGTGAAACATGAAGTAATCGAAGCTATTGTTGATACAGGTAGTCAAAAGAATTTAATTTCAGCTACTCTCGTATGAAAGTTGGGATTGCCGACTACTCAACATCCTTCTCCATACTCATTGGGTTGGATTAGCAATAACATGGAAACACAAGTCAAAGAGAAATGTAAGTTCTGTTTTGCCATTACGAGCCAATATGTGGATGAAGTTATATGCGAAGTTGTTCCGTTAGATATTTTCCAGGTAATTTTTGGCAGCCCATGCCTTTGGTAATGAAACGCGGTGTATTTTCGAAGGGCCCAAAAATATCAATTTGAGAAAGAAGGAAAAAAGTTTCTTGTCAATAGAAACAAGGGATAAAAATGTCGAGATAATCACAGCTTGTCAAAGTCGTCGAATGGTGAATGCAACCTAAAGTGTTGTACTTATTTTTGTACGACCAGTCGAGTCCTCAAGCAAGGTATCTTCTGTAACTCTTTCATGTTTCCATGAAATTGATAAACTTGAGCAGGTTATTGAAAATTATCGGTCCCTATTTGAAGATAAAATCGGGTTACCACCAAACCGTGTCATAGAGCATGAGATTCAACTGGTGGCAGACTCGACTTTACCAAACATTGGCATGTATCGAAACTTATTGCTAGAGAATGCGGAGATTAAACGTTAAGTTGAAGAGTTGATCATGGCAAGAGTCATTAAACCAAGTAGTTCTCCATGTGGTTCACCTATTATATTCGTTTTAAAGAAAGAAGGAGGTTGGCGTATGTACATCGACTACCGAGCTCTTAACAAAATCACTATAAAGAATAGGTACCCTTTACCACGAATAGATGATTTGTTGGATCAATTAAAGCATGCCAATGAGTTTTCAAAGCTTAACTTACGATCAGGTTATCACCAAGTTTGGATCCGCGAGGATGATACATGAAAGACGGCGTTCAAGACATGACAAAGGTTGTACGAGTGGTTAGTGATGTCGTTCGGCCTTTGCAATACACCAGCTACATTCATGAGATTGATGAATGATATTCTTCGACCTCATATTGATGATTTTGTCGTTGTTTACCTTGACGACATTCTTATATATAGTCGAACAGAAAAGGAACATTTAGAGCATTTACATAAAGTCTTCAACCTACTACAGCGACATGAACTTCGTTTAAACAAAAAAAATGTGAGTTTGGGAAAAGAAAGTTAGAATATCTTAGTTTTGTCATTGGTGATGGTAATTTGCAGGTCGATCCAGAAAAAGTCAAAGCGATTAAAGATTGGCCTCGACCAAGTTCTGTTACTGAAATTCACAGCTTCATGGGAGCATGTCAATATCTTCGAAAGTTTATTAGACATTTCTCGGTCATAGCAGCTCCTTTGCATGCTTTAACTAAGATGAATTCCAAGTTTGAATGGACGAAGAAACATGATGACACTTTCCTTCTATTGAAAAGGAAGATTAGTGAAGCACCTGTTCTTGCTCTACCAAATTTGCAACAACCATTCGAGCTAGAGACCGATGCATCTAGTTATGCAATGGGAGCCGTTTTGTTCCAGGAAGGGAAACCCATGGCATACCATTCAGAGATGTTTCAAGGATCCCAAAGGAATTACCCAACGTATGATAATGAATTATTAACTTTACATCAAGCCGTGAAACATTGGCGTTGCTATTTACTTGGAAAGGAAACAGTGGTGCACACGGATCATCAACCATTGCAATATCTACCAAGTCAAGCCAAGTTACAGCAGGCAAGGCATATGAAGTGGATAACTTACTTGCAGCAGTTCAACATTGTTATCAAATATAAGAAAGGAGTTCATAACAAACTTGCGGACATGTTATCACGACCTCCGCTTCCAACACTTTCTTTGACGGTGTTTATGCAGGTTCAACCATCGTGTCATGACGAGTATGCTAGTGAATACAAAAATGATCCAGATTTTCATCGAGCAATTGAAGACATTGAAGGTAGCAACTCAACAGAGTTCACTTGGCAAGGTAACCTTCTCTACAAGGGAGTTTTGCTTTGTATTCCTAAAACCGGGGATCGGGTACGATGGTTGCGTGCAGCACACAAATCCAAAGTGGCAGGTCATTTTGGAGTGACTAAAACTCTACAAAATCTACAACGATATGTGTTTAGGCCGCGGATGCATCAAGATGTCGCTCAGTTTGTAAAAGGTTGTGTGTTATGTAGCACCTCGAAACCCACTAACAAAAAGGTTAGGTTATACACCCTATTACTGGTTCCAAATCGCCCGTGGGAAAGCATTTCAATGGACTTTGTAGGTGGTCTCCCAAGGACTCGCAAAGGAAATGACTACCTTTTTGTTGTAGTTGATAGATTTTCAAAGATGGTGGTACTCATGCCATGCAAGAAGACAATCACTAGAGAAGAAGAAGCAAGACTCTTCTTTGAAAATGTGTGGAAGATATTTGGTCTTCCTACATCAATAATATCATATCGTGACTCGTGATTTTTAAGCAACTTTTGGTGTTCTTTGTGGGCAAAAATGGATACGAAACTTAAACGAAGTACCGCTTTTCATCCACAAACAGATGGTCAAACAGAGGTTGTTAATCGAACCGTGGTATATCCTCTAAGAGGGTACAATGCGAAACATCCAAATACATGGGATGAAAGTATTCCATTCCTGAAATTTGCGATCAATCAGACAGTGCATAGTTCTACCAATAAAACTCCATTAGAAGTATGCTTAGGTTTTCTACCTTAAAGTCCTTTTGATATGGAGTTCACGATTAATTCAACACCAAGAAATGATAGAGAAGTAAGGGAGGAAGTTAAAGCCCGAAGGTTTCTAGACAGCATACGAAAGATACATCAGGAGGTAGAGGGACAATTGCATCGGTCCTAATAAAAATACAAGGAACGCCATGATCGACATCAGATTCAAGGAAACTTCCAAGAAGGTGATCTTGTCTGGTTGCATCTTGGAAAAGATCTTTTAAAAGGTAAAGGAAAGAAACTTAAACCCATTCGTTACGGTCCATTTCAAATTCTAAAAAAATAGAGAGAACGCTTGTAAGCTTGAGCTTTCTGCTTATATGGAATTATATTCTGTTGTCAATGTCGACAAGCTTAAGTTGTTCGAGCCATCAATGCTTGATGATGAGCCGGGTGAATCATTACCATTTGTTGATGATTTAGTAACCGAGAAAGAAACGGTGTTAACAGAAGACACTATTGTTGAACGAAAAACTAGCTCGACAAGACGCGGAGAAAGACAGTCTTTTCAAATTGGAAAAAAGGACAACACCCAAGTGCAGCAAAATGGTTCTCTAAGGAAGTTAGTGCAACCCGATTTCCTCATCTCGAGTTTTGAGATCAGCAGGCGCTGATCCTCTTCTTCGAGGAAGGGGAGGCGTGATCCGTAGTGATCTCCAAATAAAAGGAAATAAGATCTTCAATCTTCAAATAAAGAGAAAATAAAGGGATATGGCTTAAAGAATGCAAGTATATCTTTTCCAAATTTTCTTGCATGATATCTTTGACCCATAAACTCAAAACTTGTCTTTTAGTTTCTTATAAATAGGGTTAGGCAAAGAACAGAGGTGATGCCTCATTAGCAACGAAAAAAAACATTATAAGATATCAGTGTGTTGTTTTTGAGAGAGATTCAATACAAAACAAATTCCTCCAAATTCTTTTCCATTATTATCATAATATTCGTTAGTTTATCTAGTATTTGTAACATCCTTCAAAGACGTCGTGCTTATAATCTTTGAACGGATCAGACAGACAATAGGAAAAGACTGATGAGAGCTGATGAACTCCATAAATTCTATGATGGTACGCTCAACAAAGTTCTCAGCAAGCTTGAAGTAATTTTAAGGAACAACAGGTTGGGCTACAACAATGAAGGAATGGAAAATTACGAGTGGACTGCCGAAGACAAAAGAGGACACTAAAGTTCATGGACAAGATTGAGAAGACGCTTAAATAAAGAAGAAGGTTTCAAAGGCTTGAGCTATTTGTTGGTGGAAGAAGAGACAAGACCGATTACCATTTGTTTGTGAGGCCTGAGTAACATCCCCTTAGGGGGAGATTGTTAGGATCATAGAAAACTGTACGTCACTCACGGTTATTTACATTGTAATGTCAGGTCTTGTAGTTTACTTAATTATGTATTGTATACCCTTCATCCCTTTCTTAAGCTTACCATGTGCCCCTCCTTCCCTATATAAGGAAGGATAGATGGAAGGGTGAAGGGTGGTGATACACATTTTTCCTAATCTAATCTTGCTATCTTTCTCTTTAACCTCTGTCTCTCTCTTTAAGTTTCACCCACTCTCTCTCTCTTTAAACTCTATCTCATCTTATGTTAATGATATAGTAATGGATATTCTACATCACCAAAAATGAAACACATAGATAAGTGAGAGTATGAGTGTGATTCATTTTTTCTTTCGTGAGGTGCTCGGTTTAGAATTTTATAGCTTAGGTAATTTTTAAATTCATATCTTTCGAGTTAACTTGCGAGATATCTTTTTGAGAATTATTTAAAAGGTCTACTTGAGGGCAAGTAGAAGTCAAGTGGGGGAATATTTGATGACATCAAATACTTAATACTTTTCTATATCAAATTCTCGTGTTTATTGATGACATCAAATACTTAATACTTTTCTATATCAAATTCTCGTGTTTATTGAAACGAAGTGATGCGAGAAATGATCAAAAATAGTACCGATACTAATTTATTTAGTAGAGGTACTAAATTCATGGAAAGGCTACTAAATTTCTTCAAGAAGCAACTTAAGGCTCAAATGAAGAATAGTACCATTACTAAATTATTTAGTAGAGGTACTATAATTTTTAAAGAAGAAAAACGTAGGAAAAATAAGAACTACGGCATAGTTGGCCCATATGAACTACGCCGTAGCTTAATGAAGAATGTCACGTTTGAAGAAACTACGGCGTAGCTCATGCCCTTGACTACGTCTTAGTTATTATGAGCTAAAGAAGAAGATATGCGTTGGAAAAGCTACGACGTATCTCGACTCATATAACTACGTCGTAGCTGTTATAAACTCCGAGGACGAAAAGTGCACAATTCTATTATAAATTCAAGGATTATACTATTTACGTCAACTACGATCAAGGACTAAAGATATGCAATTATTATTAAGTTTCAAGGACTGGAGATAATAATAACAAGAACGATGGAGGACTAAATGAGCGCAATTGTTATAAAGAATCAAGGATTAAATTATTTACGTAAAACTACGATGGAGGGCTTAAACCGGTCAAAACATATTATGTTTCTTATGGAAGAAATAATGCACAAGGACCATGGTGAAGTTAAAAAGGAATCTCAGGGGTTTAATCCGGGCAAGTCTATGATAGTTTCAATGACCAATCATATTCCTTGCAGCACATAAACTACGGCGTAGCTTAATGAACTACGGCGTAGTTCCGGATATTAACTATGTCGTAGCTTGTTGTTACTTCAGGGACTAAATATGTGCTAAGCCAATGAAGTTTGGAGGATTATACATAATAATATGAAGAACGAGGAGGGGCTGATCTTGTGCAAGTCCAAAAGTATCAATGACACTATAAATATAATACAAAGGGATGAATTCATGGAGCATTCTCATTCGTCCCTTATTGGGGCGACAACATCAGGAAGGAAAAAGGGAGCCAGCAAGGTTTCTGGTTCAATTGAGAGGAGAAGACAACATCATCATCATCATAGTTCGGTTTATTTATCAATTATTGTGTTCTTATTTACTGTCATTATTAATCATGATTTTTATTATTTTGAACATAATTTTTGGCTAAACATTCCGTGTATTGCCCTGATTATAATTAATTATCATTGTGATTCAGTTATCTCTTGTTATTTCTAGATATCTATTTGGTTGTAATACTTTGATCATAAGTGTTAAAGAATATCTGTTAGTAACCTCTAATAGGTGTTTAGATGCCAAATATGATACTCGCTTACCATGACCAGTGGGACAAAATCTCAGTTTCTATGACCAATGTCCGAGATTTCGCGATTATAAGATAGGATAAGAGGACCATTTGATCCTAGCTTCCCCCAACCAGATTAAGTATTTGAATCACTGCGTTAATTAAGATATAACTAGTTTTGCACGTTCTTTTTTCCCTTGATTATAATTCAATCATCCTGTTTAAAGTTATTATATTCTCAATTCAATCGTGACAAATTGCTTTCTAGATTAGAAGTAGATAGTTTCAAATTAGAAGCCCCAACACATAGCTCTTAGGGTCGACCTCAGACTTATCCAAAGTACACTGCACGCGACCGGGTACACTGCTCGTTAGTGTGTATATAGATCTTTGGTGGTTCGCAGTTTATAAATTTAAAACATGATCTATTAAAAGAAAATATGCATCAACAAACATATTATAAATCTCATTATCATAACAATTTTCATATTAGTGTACCTCAGCTAATCCATGGAATCGTAAACGGGTGCTTTGTCAGCATGGGTACCCGATGTAAATACTTGCTGCAAATTGGCCATTAAGATGCAGATCTCATTGACTTCCTTTATTTCTTCACAATCAACAGCAGCAATTAAATCAAATTCCTCAGCTTAGAGTTGCATGCCAGCTTCTTCCTTTTGAGCAATCAACAACTTAGGCTGAAGATAAGCAGCATCCCTCCTTCTTGGCCTTGATGTGCAGTTCCTAGCATAATAACCCACTCCTCGGCAGTTATAACACCTTATCTAATTTGCATTGTTCCCATTACCATTATTCTCAGCCCGTGTTGCTACAACATTTCCATTCTGATTCTAAACTATTGGAACAACAATAAACCCATTTTGATTACCAACATTCTGCATACCCTGATTATGTACTGCATTCTGTCCAATCTGATTCCCTGCATTATACCCAATCAGATTTCCTGCATTCTGCCCTATCTGAATCCCTGCATTCTATCATCTATTGTACCTAATCTGATCACTGCATTATGTCATGCATACTGTCTAAACTGATTCCCACCATTCACTCCAACCATCTGCATCTATCTTTCTTGACCCATATTTATACCTGGTTGTGCAATTTGTCTATTGCTAGGGTTTGATGAAATTTTTTGTTATTGTTTGTTGGTGTGGTGTAGTTTAGCTTAAATGCCTTAGTCATGAGTACAAGTGTCATGTTCATAGCAGTTGTAAGATCTGAGATGTCTTTAGGATTTTACATTAGTTGTTGCATGTAGTTCATGTTGAATGGAGGTTGTTGGACATAGTTGTGGTTGGGTTGTGGATGTTGCATGTAGGTAATGTTTGATGGTTGATCTGGGTGAAACACTAGATATGCGTAAGGAGTCTGAGTATTTGCCATAAATGCCAAAGGATCGTGTGTTCTTGCAAGTCTTTCTACTCTAAGCTCATTTACATCATCTTGATTCTGTTTTAAATAATCATACAACTGGTTGTAGTCCATTTCATGTAGTTTCTTTGTTTGATGAACAAGAGTGACATAACGTTTCCATTATGGCTGGAGATTGTTGAGAAACTTGAGATTGCATGCAATGTTCTTTGGAGTTAGTTGGTTTCTGTCTAGATCATTCATTAACTTTGCGAAACGATGATAGTATGATTCAATCGATTCCCCTTCTACAGAAGTAAACATTTCCAACTCATTAAGAAACTTTGCTTCCTTCTCCTGAACCCCAATATTTATTGTAACACCCCCAAAATCTGATAGCAGCGGAAGATAATCGGGGGTGCTACTTCATAGCACAAGGTACAAGTCATAGAAAACGACCTCAAAATGAGACGTTTTAAAATAAATTTTGCATTCGATAAAGTAAAACATCAGAGTTCAAAATAACACATGTCCCAAGTTGTTTAAACTTAACATAAAGTCTTAAAGAAAGTTTGATCGAATGCGGAAATAAACATGTAGAGTCTTCAAATGATATCCGCGCGACTCGCAACTCCCATCCAAGAAACTTACAACTTAAGGACCTGAGATAAAACATGCTAAAAATGGTCAACAAAAATTGTTGAGTGAAATTCATAGGTTGAATAAGTAAAGTAATGGACCATAAGATTTCAAGAAATTTATAGACAAATGAAACACATTCATAAGTCAAAAATAGTTATTATTGCCCTAAGCTCATGACACCGAACCTTAACAAGTTAAGCAAATCCAACCTAGATTATGCCCTAAGACTGGATGTTCTGCCAAACATCCCAAATACCTCAAATGTTAAATGCGTCCGTTTGACATGGCATTAGTTGTTACATACCCAAACGGGGATTGACAGTCCTAATAGATCTATTCACAACACTCACGTTCGCTCTCCTAAAGCAATTAACGGCTCATGATATGGGGGACTTAAATGAAAGTAGTGGTACTTAGGCAATAATATTCAAGCATAGCATACAATTTAGTACTTGCGTCCAAATGTAAAAATATAGCATGTAATCTCCCTCGTGGAGTTTGTAAAACAATTAATAAGAAAATGGGCTATGAACGCACCTTTTAGCGATAAGATAAGAATTAATGAAATAAACGTCGGATATATCGAGATAATCCTAGGAGCAACCTAG
Organism: Tanacetum coccineum; assembly: GCA_026074375.1. Lineage (NCBI taxonomy): Eukaryota > Viridiplantae > Streptophyta > Magnoliopsida > Asterales > Asteraceae > Tanacetum > Tanacetum coccineum. The sequence continues at coordinate 39,197 of BQNB010018363.1, forward strand.
AAGTAATGACACGACTTAGAAATAAAGAAAATATATTACGCAACATTTATAAGTAATAAAGAAAATATATTACGCAACATTTATAAGTAAGTTTTATGAAAATATTTTTATAAAATATTTACCATTGTACATCAAGTTTTAAGTTTTTGTAAAATATAATTGGGCCCAAATTATATATTTCCAACTTAATACTTAAGTCCAAAAACAAGCATTTCATTTAATTAATATAAGTCCAATAATATATACCCATTTTAGTGTCTAAAAGTCCAACCGTACAAGAGCTGCCAAAAATTTTTGGTTTTATCTAACTTCACGGAATCGTATCTCACAATCCAAAAATGGTATTCGGTCGGGTTTTATGCTCACGGAAAGGTAAATGAGTCTATTTTACAGATTAGTGGGCCCCACAGCTTCAAAAATTACGTAATACATGTGAAATTACCCTTTTACCCTTAGTTACCAAAACTGAGTTTTTGACGGATTTTTACCGCCTTACTAAATCGGACGTAACTCCTAAATCGTACATCCGTTAAGGCCGATTCAAGTGCCGAAATTTAAGGTAGCATAATATCTATATGTTTTAGTATTGCAAAAATGGGGGTTTGTGTAACAGATTCTGAAGTTATAACCAAATGAAAATTTGTGCGCATTTTCCAACCACTTTTACTGTTTCTTTCATAAAACACTCATCGTGATCGTTATGCTTCGATTCAAGCGGCCAAACGAAGCTAAGACAAATATATAGGTCCCTATAATTTTTCCTAAATCCTGACAGATCATTAACATTTTGAAAATACCTCCCCAACCTACTGATTTAAATCAGTCCCAAAATTAGTGTTGCATGCCAAATCAAAACAAGTTTCTAGCCCAATATTTTTATGTACAATGCCATATTTCTTTACAAACACATACTAAATAATATAAATACATGGTAATACAGTAGATACATCAAAAATAAAATGCTTTTACAAAGGGAAAACATGGAGAAACAACAAGCTTACAAGAAGAAGAAAATGATGATGAATGATAACAACTGTCAACCAATCTTTTACCCACTCTAATCTTAGGACAAAAACACCCATCTTAATCTTGTAATAACCCTTGATGAATTATATAACCCTTTTAAAATACCCAATAAAATCAGCCCCTAAACCTTAGGGAAAGATGATGTTGATGAGATAAAATCAAAGAACCATGAGTGAAACTTGAAAGCCTTCAATCTTGTGATGATTTTTGTGTAAAATAGCTTGAAGAAATTTTGGGATGATGGTGATGGTGGAGCGGTGGTGTACGGCAGCAAGAGGGGGGAGGGAGGTTTTGTTTTTGAAACACCTACTGAAATGAGATGTGAGGAAGCGTGAAGAGTGAATGCATGCAAGGGGAGTAATGATGAAAGTGTGGACACTACCAAACCAAAGATTTGGTTTAATTGTGTGGGTTCCCAAGGGGTGCCATCCCCTTGGGTGTTATATTTAAAAAGAAATTGTTTATTTATTGAATAGATAAATGTGTGTGTTGAAATGTTAAGTTAAAAGGTTTAAGCCTAAACGTATAAACGTAAAGTATAGCAAGGGTTTCGGCGGAACCATGAAGTGAAAATGTAAATAATGCAAATAGAATTATAACGCTTTGGGATCTCATAGGAACTGAATGAATTACTCAGGAACACTTAGACATTATAATAAATTAAAAGAAGCTCATGTTTAACTAGGAAGCAGAAACTTATCCGTAAAAACCGAAAAAGTAAAATTTTCTCCAAAAGTAAATAATTAATAAAAGTATGATTAAAATATAACTGAATTATGAAGGATTACAGTCACCCCCCGTCAAGTAACTCTGTCCCCATAGTTCAAACTGGTTACGTTCGACATTGCCAAGGCTGTGAGAAAGAAATGAGGGTACTATGCAAAACTTATATAATTTACAACCACCAGATACTTGTCTTCTTAGAAATCTAGCGAGGAAAATAATTTGAGACAAATTTTTTAAGATGACTATTCTCAGCATAACATGGTCTTTCCTGAATTATACATAGGTGATCAGGCTATGTATAATTAAAGACTAACAATGACATGCTCATTTTTGTCAAACTACAGTAACGTATAAGGTAGTATTAAATGGTTTTATATTGTAGTAAAATATTCATGTAGCGAGAACAAAATAGTTTATAAGATGACAACAATAAGGTTTGTAGGATGACCGCAAAATAGTTTACAAGATGTTAGCATAATGGTTTATAGGATGGTTATAAGAAAATGTTCATGAAAATGACAATCTGTAGAGTAGCTTGCATAATTTAGTAGAGTATTAAAATGTAACCGCCAGATTTTTCATAACACATAGTTTTCTAGAAACATTAAAATGAAACATCCAACGGTACAACAAAATTCAAAGGAAAATACTAATAATTTTTTTCTTTGGAAATATAGTGCTAGAATATCTTCAACTTAGGTCTTATAAAGCGAAAAGATTCCTCCTTAAGCATTCGCGTTGGCAGTTGGCGGAGTGTCAGCATCAGGGGTCTTACTCCAGCAGTCCGTTTCTAGATGACCTGTTCTCTGACACTTCTGCACTTGGGAGGGCACTGATCATTATGATGCAAATTACATCGGTTTCATAGTGGTAGATTTCCATGATAACCTCTTCCCTCGGCTAGGGCAGCCACATAGGCCTTGGAAACTTCATGCCTTCGATTTTGCTGGTGGTGATAAGTGTTGTTGCGGTTGTTGTTATTGTTATTTCTTTGGTGGTCTTCCCACATTCTTTTGTTGCTTTTGCTGATTATTGTTGCTTTAGCTCGAACTGATTGATCAACTAACTCATGAGCCATACAGATGGCCTCATGAACATTGGCAGGCTTGGAAGAGGTTACATTTCCTTGAATTCTCTCAGGAAGTCCCCAGACATAGCCCTCAATCTTTTTGTACTCAGGTGTCACCAAAGTAGGGCACATCACAGCTAACTCGTGAAAACGGTTAGTGTACCCATTAATATCATCCCCTTTCATAGATAAAGTCCACAACTCCTGCTCTATTTTCTGGATTTTAGTTCTCGGGCAGTACTCAGCAGTCATCATGGTCTTCAATTCATTCCAGGGAATTCTGTTTGCAGCATTGATTCCCAAAGAATGGACATTTTCATTCCACCATGTTAAAGCACGACCTTCCAGGGTGCACACAACATACTTAACCTTATCTTCTTCTACACACTTACCGATCTCGAACACTGATTCCATCTTTTCAAACCAGAGGCGCGGTCGCACAACACCTTCGGTTCCATTAAACGAATGAGGTTTACAGTTTAAGAAAGTCTTGTATGAACACCCGCGAACTTTCGGTGCTATATCTCCTCCTGCATTTCCTCCTGATCCTTCAGCTCCTTCTGAGTTGGTCCTATTTCTATCGTACTCAGCAATAGCTTCAGCTACCCGATTAGCCATGAGTCTTTCAACAACCCTTCGTCTTAATTGTCTGGGTGACATGGTTCTATCAACAACATAAGTACGTAATCCAATAAGAATCCTTATGATATCCAGAATCGAGGTACATAATAATAATAATAATAATAATAATAATAATAATAATAAATGAGATCGAATGAGAATATGAACAACCATGATAACCAATGATATTTCATTAAGCAACAAAATTTTCATTACAACATAAGATAAGTTTTACATAAGTTGTGGTGTTTACAAAAGATGACAAAATACACTCGTCGGCATAACGCCTACTAACTGAGACTCTCAGTTTAGAGGTAGTACAAAAGTCCAAACGATATAAGAGAAAGTCTGCCCTAACTAGAGCCGTTTGGCGGTCCTTGTGGTCTTGGAGATCTCTACTCAAGCGCACTAATGTGCTCCTCCATCCAGAGCAAGCAAGCAACCATACATCTCTCACTACTCTCGCTCACACTCAAGCAAGTCCGTAAGTTCTGACTTTCTGCCCTAACCTCTTGTAAGGCAGTCTCTAAAATCTGCACTTGCTGGCTCATAGTATCTGTACTCCCATGCAGTCCATCAACCTCCTCTCTCAATGCATCAACCTGTCCACAAGGGTAATTATCTACTATGTCCCTCATCTCAAGAACCTGTGTCTCAGTCTCATCTAGCTTGCTCGCAACAAGCTCTCCCTGCTCAGTTAGTGTTTGTACTCCCTCCTCCACAGTAGTCATCCTAGGCTGTAACTCTGCTATGGCAATGCTATCAGCCACCTGAGCATCACTCAAACCATCTACCTTTCTTACTAAAGAAAGGGCATGAGTTTGCATACTCTCTATCTCATCTGCTCTCACATGTAAAGCCCCAATCTCTTTATGGTGTAGGACAACTCTAGAAGCTACAACTGAAAAAGGACATCCCACTGGATGTAGTGCCTTGGGTACTGCTGAGGATAGACCTGCAACCTCATAGGTACTGGGCTGAGTTAGGGGTATCCAGGGTAAAAAGTTTGGTGTAGTGTTCTAACAGTCAGGTAGCATAATGGGTTCGATCGGTAATGGGTAAGGTATAGATGATGGTAATGGTGGTGTCTCCGACCTAGTCAATGAAACAACTCTAGGAGGTGTGACTGGAGCCATCAACCAGTCATCGTCCTCCTCCCTCTCGTCCTCCTCATCCTCATCAATATCTATATTCGGATCCTCCTTATGTTCCTCCTCTGAATTCTCTTCAGGCTGTTCCTCAGGATCCTCTTCAACCTCCATGACTAGAGCCTCTAACTCTAGTGTCGAGACGTTCGCAGGGAAATCGAACACGTGATTAGGTGATAATGGCTCAGCTAACCATATAAGAGCTACCAAAAAATTTAGTTTTATCTAACTTCACGGACCCGTATCTCACAATCCGTAAATGGTCTTTGGTCGTTTTTTATGCTCACGGAAAGGTAAATGAGTCTATTTTACAGATTAGTAGGCCCCACAGCTTCAAAAATTCTGTAACACATAAGAAATTACCCTTTTACCCTTAGTTATAAAAACTGAGTTTTTGACAGATTTTTACCGCCTCACTAAATCGGACGTAACTCCTAAACCGTACATTCGTTGAGGCCGATTCAGACGCCGAAATTTAAGTTAGCCTAATATCTACAAGTTTTAGTTTTATAAAAATGGGGGTTTCAATGCCAAATTCTGGAGTTATAACCAATTGAAAATTTGTGCGCATTTTCCGACCACTTTTACCGTTTCTTTCATAAAACACTCATCGGGCATCGTTACGCTTCGACTCAAGCGACCAAACGAAGCTAAGACAAATATCTAGTTCCCTATCATTTTTCTAAATCCTCACAGGTCATTAACATTTCTAAAATACCTCCCCAACCTACTGATTTAAATCAGTCCCAAAATTAGTGTTGCATGCCAAATCAAAACAAGTTTCTAGCCCAATATTTTTATGTACAATGCCATATTTCTTTACAAATACATACTAAATAATATAAATACATGGTAATAAATTAGATTCATAAAAAATAAAATGCTTTTAAAAGGAGAAAACATGGAGAAACAATAAGCTTACAAGAAGAAGAAAATGATGATGAATGATAACAACTGTCAACCAATCTTTTACCCACTCTAATCTTAGGAAAAAAAACACCCAACTTAATCTTGCAATAACCCTTATATGAACTTACATAACCCTTTTAAAATACCTAAGAAAATCAGCCCCTAAACCTTAGAAAAAGATGATATTGATGAGATAAAATCAATGAACCAAAAGTGAAACTTGAAAGCCTTCGATCTTGTGATGATTTTTGTGTAAAATAGCTTGAAGAAAATTTTAGAATGATGGTGATGGTGGAGTGGTGGGGTATGGCAACAAGAGGGGGGGAAGGGAGGTTTTGTTTTTGAAACACCTAGTGAAATGAGATGTGAGGAAGAGTGAAGAGTGAATGCATACAAGGGGAGTAATGATGAAAGTGTCGATACTAGCAAAACCAAAGATTTGGTTTAAGTTTGTGGGTTCCCAAGGGGTGTCGTCCCCTTGGGTGTTATATTTAAAAAAAATTGGTTTATTTATTGAATAGATAAATGTGTGTGTAAATGTTAAGTTAAAAGGTTTAAGCCTAAACGTATATAGCAAGGGTTTTGGCGGAACCACGAAGTGAAAATGTAAATAGTGCAAATAGAATTATAACGCTTGAAATGCTCATGGAACTAATGAATAACGCAGGACACGTAGACGGATAATAAATTTAAAGACGACTCACGTTTAACTATCCGGTAAAACCGTAAAAGGAAAAAAGTTACTCAAAAGTAAATAAATAATAAAAGCATGGATTAAAATAAAGACCTGAAGTTTATGAAGTATTACATTTGTACCTTTCATTATTTGCTGAACACGTATCCAAATCTCCTTAGCACTTTTACAACTGCCCATTGAGCATAGATGTCTTCAGGAAGACCCATGAGAATAGTTTGAATAGCTTGATCATCAGCCTCAACTTGCTTTGCTTCTTCTGTTGTGAGCTCATCATCAGTCTATAAGTGAGAAGATGGTAGTACAGGAGGTGTACGATCTGGGTCACCGGGTTCTTCAATCATTCAGTATTGGTACAGACCCTCAAGAATGGATTTCACTAGCAATTTCCTATGGGATTTGCTCTTTGTATAACAAAGAAGACGACCTGACCACATAATGCAGTTGTTTTTGTTGAGCATATGAGGACGGTTTTCCGAACCAGCAGCATATATATCTCGTTGAGTCGACATTGCAAAGTGTGTGAAGAGGATCTTAATAGATAAAGAAGTGTTGTGGTTTTGTGGTTGATGAAATCTTTGTTTGAAATTTGAATTCTTTGTTAACGGTTGTTTTATTTTTTTCCTTAAAAGGATTAATGGTAAAAGATGATTATTGTGAAAGGATTTGACTTGAAAGAGATAATTGTCATTAAGTATCTTGGCTAACAGGGACTAACGATGCAAAGCTGTTTCTCGTTAAGGATTAAACTTGACTAAGTAACGATCATTAAGTTTGAACTTTGAAGTAACAGAGGACTAACGGTGCATAGAAGTTTCACTTTAAGTATATACACCGTTATTAATTCCTAAGGCTTGTTTTCTTCTCAACTACAAAACCCTAATGAACCTGACAAAGGTTTAACTCGGTTATTACCGAGTGCAACTTAGCTATGAAGCTCGAAACCTGTTTTTAAACACAAAAGAAGTTAAACCGCAACGTCTACAAACTTAAACCGCTTCTTTGGAACCCTAAATCGCTTCATCACTCAATCGCATCTTTTGAGAAACCCTAAACCGCAAGGTTAAATCACATGAACACTTTAAACCGCTTGATTGAACTAAACCGCTTGAAAAGTTAAATCACAAGACTTATTTCAGTTAGCTTAAATCGCTTAAAGTTAAATCGCAGAAGTTAAATCACATAAACTTAAATCACACGAGGTTTAAATCGCATAACTTAAATCACACAAGTTGAATCGTAGGATTTTATTTCACACGATTTAAAATCGTAAGACCTTAAATCGCACAAGTCTTAAATCACACGATTGATTAAATCACTTAATTTTTATGTGATTTAGCTAAATTGCAAGAACTGTTAAATCACAAGTTTTTAAATCGCATAAATACCAAAACTTTTAAAACACACAAAAATCACTTTAAACATAACTTTTAAACGTTTTTTCTTGATTCTTTTTGCACAAACACGTTTTATAACACTAAATCTATGATAAAATCAAGCCTTCATGGTTTTTGTGGAAACCGTAGAGGGGGGTGAATACGTTTCCATTTAAAAACTTTAAATCTCTAGTATCAAATCGCCAATCAAGTTAGATGTAATATGAGAAGTGCCGATAATAGGTTTTACAACAACTAGCACATATCTTAATAATAAAAACTCAACCACAATATTAACTACAAAGTAGTACACAACCTTAACTAAAAATATATACACAACCATTCACACAATCATAAGCACAATGCAAGTATAAGAGTAAAGCGGTAAATGTAAAGAAATAAGTAAAGCGAAAGGTAAAAGAAAATGCAAACCGACACGATGATTTATAGTGGTTCGGTCACAAAGCTCCTCTTCGCCCTACTCCACTCTCCGAGTATCCAACTCAAGAGTTACTTCACTAATCAATAAGCTCCCTTTCGGCGGAGAAAACTTTATACCAATGCTTACATTATTTTCATACACTAAGCTAGATGTTGAGTTCTTCTTTGAGTACAACCAAACCCGTTATGTTTTATGGCCCAACATAACAAACCTTGTGTTTTATGGCCTAAACACATAAACAGCGTCTCTTACATTATTTTCTGACACTAAGCTAGATGTCGAATCCTAATCTTAGCTAGAACCAATCTACCACTTCACCAATATATTTTAAGGCCTAAAATACTAACCAACCCACAATCAACCCATCCAAATATATACATCATTTGGATCTACACACTACTGAAGATTGGAAGACATGAACTCGATCTATATGTAACAAATGTTACAAATGGACTAACTAGACTACATAACTTTCGATCTTGAAGATGACTAAAGTTCTTCTCTTACACTTGAGGAAGGAGAAAAGGATAGAAGATTTGATCACATTTAAACAAGATTAACCAAGTTGAATGATCAAAGATTTAGAGAGATTTAGTAAGATCTAGAGAGAGACAGAACTGAAAGAAAATCGTGCAAAGGATTTGTGAAAATAGTTGTAGGTGACCCACTATTTATAGGAGCTGAAAAACAACCTGTCAGGAAACGGCAGTCCCAGATATATTAGGGGGCCGCCGGTATTTCAGGGGGCCGCCGGCCTATTTAAGGGACCGCCCCGACAGACACAATTACCAAATAAAACATTTCTTTATAATTCAAAAATAATTTGTCTAAATAATTTTTGAGAAATAGTTTTGCTATATCTATAAAAATATAAAGTTTAAGACAAAAACTTATATCTTTGATCACCCTACAAGTTTAATGTTGTTTGTACATACCTTACGTGATTTATGTCGGGTGCAAACAAATGTCGGTGTTGATGTAGACTTACGTGATTTACGTCGGATGCAAACAAATGTCGGTGTTGATGTAGACTTGAGACGTCGAGAGATGTGGATGCAAGTATGCATTGATAATATGTGATTACGAGTAACTTGCGCACTTTACGTTACGTATTACTAGTTACATGTTTGTCATCACCAAAACATAAAGAGATCGTATAGATTAAATATCATAATATTTACACTAATAATCTCCCCTTTTTGATGATGATAAACTATGTAAACTATAACACATAGTGAAGTTTAGAAGTTACTCGTTTACACTCCCGTCTCCCCCTTTTGTCGAAGCAAAAAGGTATTATGGAGATAATGGTTGGAGCATATAGGTTGGAGGTTTGAGAAGAAGGTAGGTGCTCCGAGTATATAGGTTTGAGGTATGAGGAGAAGAAATGAGAAATAAAAGTGAAGGTGATTGTGTGTTTCTTTGATAATTAAGAGGAGGTCGTTGATTCGTGGAATAGTATATATATAAAATAACTCAAATGCAAATCTCAACCAAATGCCCTTAACCAAGGCAAAAGGGCAAAATCTACACAAAGAGATTAAATATATAAGAATCAATTATAAAAAGATTCCGGAAGAGATATTCCCGGGTCGTATGTCCCAACGAGGCTGCAATTGAAAGTAATCCTGGTTTGATGAGAAATTGAATGATGGAGAATATATGATGGAAACACTGATATAATTACAACTAAAATTAATTAAATAAAACTTAATTTAATCTACGGGAAAACAAGCAAAGGAAATGGGGATCTTAAAAACTACGGGAAACAAAATTAGTTATAGGGAAATCCTAAAATTAAATCTATACTAAAATACGGGGAACAGAATCAGGTATCGGGAAACCTAAATACTAAAAATTAAGAAAATAAATGCTAAATTAAATTAAAAATCAAAATTAAATTCTAATTAACTTAATTTGAAAAATAAAAAAAACTAGAATAAAAACTTTTACTTATGTGAATTAAAAGTCATGTCATTTAGGCATTCGTCTAGTCATCTACGCTTATAGATCATGAGTTTGAGCTTTATTAAACCAAATCTACATGAGTGAAAAAGCTTTACTTATGATGAGTTTGAGCTTCACCTATCGGGCTTGATGTTTCGGAAAAATAAACAAATTTCTATGTAACAATTAAATTTGCAAATAACATGTCTTAATAAGAACTTTGGTTCTTTTTTCAAATTCAACATTATTTAGAATACATGAAAAATGAAGCTTCTGAGATAATTAAAAATTGTCTTAGGCTAGAACACCCTAAACGTATCCTACATTGCAATGAGAATTTACTCTAAACTAAACCCTAAATAGCAACAAATGGCATTAGATAATTAGTCATTTTTCTCCATATTTAAAAGACAAATCAAGATAATTAGTATGTTTTTCCGTAAGTACTCCACGCATACATATCCTTTCATATAATAATGTTTCATCATTTTAGATACATACCAAATATGATTACCATGATATTACTTTACATTCAAATGTATTTATGACCAAACAAAGTAAATAAAGTAACATATCAATATTTTATTCACCAAACACCTCTTTCTAACTTCATTACCTTTTCCATCTCTAACACACCATTATCAAATATTTCTCTTCATGCCTTCACTAACCACCCTTAAAACCGCTCATCGCCACCAACAGCCTCCACGATGCTCTCGACCACCACATCCATTGTCGGAACCTTTCTCCCCCATTTCCTCATTAACTTTTCCGATACAAAAAACTCCGAATAAACCTTCCAAAATAGATGCTATCGTAAGTAAAACCTTCCATTTTACCTCTTACCATCCACCAAGTCCACGTAAAAAGCTCCGTTGAATCTGCCGTGTGAACCTGCATATTCATAAAGACAACTTTTGGTTATCATCATTATTTCAACGTGACATGTTCTTAATAATGCCCTTTTATAGTGCATAATACAGACAAAAAGTGAGCTTACAGCAGAAGCATATTCCACCATAGTTCTGGTGAGGGTGTGATTGTAAAGTGGTGACTCAACCTTAGTCTTAAGTTTTAGTCCGGGCAGAAATAAAAAGCTTGGTAATTAGAAATATTTTTAAACACCATATACAGAACAAATAAATTAGGCAAATCCACCCAAACACAAAACAGGATGAAAGTGCCGAACAATAGAAAACCTGAGGCTATAAACAGCACTTGTCCGCTAATAAGATTTGCTTGCAATTAGCAAAACAAATAATAAAGAAAAAACTTACACAATCAAGCGGTAGGTTTGGTTCAGATGCATGGGTTAAAGTTTGTTTGAGATTCCCCCTTTTATATCAGAATGAGTTGGATGTAAATGGTTAAAAAAGCTTTTGGTTTTCTTGTAACCGAAAACAATAAAAGCTGTTAAAAGATGCTGGAAGGACTAAAATTTGCACACAATCGGTTTATATATAAAAATGCATTGCTCTCTTAAGTTTTGTACACTTTCACAGCTTGGTTATGTCCGCGTATATCCCGGAAGGGCCCTATATCCGAACGGGTACATATGGGTCCGGACGGTGCGAACTACAATCAACCCCGAAAGAGACAAAACATTAGACGTCAGATAAAGAAGGACAAATCTTCCAAACTGTGGAATAAAAACAAGTACATATGAGCAACATCACTACTAATCCCGGGAATTAAGGAGCGATGTCTCCAAGGAGTACCGACACCCAAGGCAAATGCTAGGCATAGGACGCTCCTTCAATCTCCAAGTGTCCAGAACAGAGACGTCCAAACAGTACTTCAAGTAGTATAAATACCCAAGCATTTACTACTTGAGAGGCAGCATTTACTACACTACACACACACATTTATTACTCATAGCCCCTAATCAACTCTTTCAAAAGGTACTACTATCACTGCCAGAGCTTGGTCCCCAGGTGTTCAACACACGAGGTGAGCAAAACGGGTTTCTTCTTACTTCAAGATACTTTATGTGGATTACTAATCAAGAAGCGTATGAACTCTCCTAATTTCCTCTAGAACGGTAAATTACTTGAAACAAATTTGCCCATCCATGGACCTGACCTGATCTTATCTACCAGACTTGACGTAGTCCCTGCTGGAGGTGGAGCTCCGGAGGGTCAAGACGACCGAGAAGGAACTCCCCCTCTAACAAAGGAACAAATCGAAGGGCGCATATCCGCCATGAAGTCTATAATCAAAGATCACAACAAACGAAACAAAGCTAACCCGATACGGCTGAACTTTAAGATAGAAGACCAAGACCCCAACGAAGATCGCATTGTGAAGGGGAAGGAGGTTGATGATGGAGATCTAAATAAGCCTTTCAAAGAAACATTAAGGACGCCCTTTACGCGAAGAATAATCAAGTTCTCCAGTCCGGAGTATATCATGCCAACCAACATCGCATTGTATGACGGGTCCACTAACCCAACAGACCATTTGAATCGTTTTGTGGGGGCTCTGAACTTGGGGGAACGGCCCATGCCGGTATGGTGCCGAATGTTTCAACAAACATTGGACGGATCAGCCAGGGGGTGGTTCGAAAGCCTTTCCCCCAATAGCATAGACGAATGGTGGAAATTGAGAGAAGCTTTCACCACTAGATATTCAATCAGGAAGGAGTGTTATAAAGAACCTCACGAAATCACCAAGATAGTGAGGAAAGCCAACGAAACCCTAACGGCATTCAAAGAAAGATGGAGCGGTTAGACAGGATTCAGCATTTGGTGTCCTCAGAAGTTTAAAAAATTTGTCATAATGGGATCCGTTAAATCCCCCGAACTAGCTAAGCGTTTTGCTAGTAATGTGCCCAAGACGGTCGATGAAATGATGAAACGTTTAGATGAGTTCGTAAGGGCTGAGGAGGCGTACACCCGTGCGGAATTACCACCAGGAGAATCACGAAACATTCCCATCGTCGATGTGCTTTTCCGGGCATGGTCACGAGACGTCCACAGCGACTGAACTTTCCAGCTTCCCTGAAGAGACGACCGAGACGGTGAAACCGCCAGTGAAAAAGATTTCCGAAAGGGCGACAATAGAAATTCGTACAAGGCCCGATACAACTTACAATACCAGGAAACACCGAGATTACAGAGCACATACCCCCAAAATGAGGCACCAACCAGAACCGTACCGGAAAATTTATATTAGATTCCAATAGACAAAGTGCCCTAGAAGAAAAACAGGCAAAGGAACGCAACTGCATTTACCAACCACCAAGACCTGTGGCTAATAACGTTAAATGACGGCGACCCGGACAAATACTGGTGATTATCACCAGGACAAAGGTCATCACACAAATGACTGTATCCAATTAAGAAAGCAACTAGAAATCGCCTTAAAATCAAGAAAGCTGAATCACTTGATGAAAGAACCTGAGGGCAGAGGGTGAACGTAGACAGAATTAATAAACCGCTCCAGCGCCGCAGGTGTGGTATTTAACATGGTCGAGTCGTTTCACTCTTCTAAAAAGACGATAACGAAAGGACCAGCGAAGTAACGGGAGTCTGGATAACACCCCCATTCTCCTTCCCTACCAATTATGAACTGATGAACGCGTACGGATGAGCCACTGAAAAAGAAGGCAGAGATTGAAGGATATCTTGTAAGACGGGTCTATGTGGACGAAGGATCATCGGTGGAGGTCATGTTCGAACATTGCTTTGAGAACTTGTAACATTTCTCTTTTTCAGCGTTATTTACCACTTAATAAGTTCCATTATTTATTTTAGAGTATTAATACGCGAATCGTCTTTAAATTAATTCAACTAGTAGTTAAATCGCGTAAAACTAAAAATCAACGTTCAATATAAAACGACATCAAACAAATTAAAGTTGAACAGCAAGCAAGTTAGTTATATGATTAATAGGAGCATAATTTTATACTTTTCATAATTAATTTTTTTGGTTACGATAAACGCATGACATTTCGCAATAAATTACATTCAGTCTTCCGAGAAGCACCTAACCCATCTACACTCAAACGAATACCCACGATTATACCCAATACCCAAAATTTACTTATTTTGTTTACCTATAACTCCTTAAAACCGGACATGAGTGTTTACACAAGAAAGAAATGCAAAACTTCCATTAACTCCTTTTCTTCACATGTTAATTCTTACACTAATGTACCTTAGACCCAAGTTTCTAAAGATTGGCTTGTCAAGAGTACCCTCCTCCTAGGGAGGAGGAGAGCTCTTACACCTTGTCCTTTAAACCACCATTAGTCCCCTAGTTTCATGTTAAGGTTGTTTAGGGTTTTCTTGCACACTATAAAAGGAAAGTCCTAGGTAACTAACTTATACTCTTTCCATTTACAAGAAAAATATATCATCCTCTCCCAAAAGAAGCTCAAAACCCACGGCATACTATTTGTGTGCTAGGGTTTCATTTTAATTTTGCATCCAAGGTATTCCAAGCATTCAAGTGTTCATTCTAAGGCTACCTAAGATTACTCAAGGTGTTAACAAGCTTGGATTCGGGTTTAACAAGGAATTATCAAGAAAACATATTTAGGGTTTTCTTGATTAGGGTTTTGATTTTGGAAGCTTGGTTAGGGTTTACATCTTGTGTTCATCATCCTACTTGTCTTCTAAAAGGTCCATTTAAAGTATTTCATTATCAGTTCTATCATTATCAATATTGTGTACAAACTTGTTGTATAAGTTAATCATCACCTAGATACATTTTTTTAAGTATATAAAGTGTTTAAGGATTTTATATGAACAAGTGACATGAAACATTTAGAGGACTTAATACATGTAAGATATACGTTATAATACTTGGTGAAATAATGGTGCAAGGTTCTTAAACAAAAAATAAATATAAACTAACCTTAATTAATTAAAAACCCTAATTACCTTTTATACCTACTGTTTTGGATTTCGAACCATAAAAAAAAAAACCATGACATTTTATATTTATAAAAATAGATTCTTCAAAAGATCGTAGGCATGTAAAGAAACTCAAAAAACGGAATATAACGAACAAGTTTAAATTTTAACAAGTTATAAATATTAACTATATAAAAAACAGTGTTTTTTTTTTTTTTTTAAGCACTGATGTTGAACAGTAATTATATAGGCGTTCAATAGGGTAAAATTTATAATTATAATATTTTGATAAATTTCCTTAATACTGAATCCACGAACATTAAAGAACTTCGAAAAACAAAAATTATATCGAACAAGTTACGTATATTTTACAATTGTAATATACTTTAATAAAAAAAACAAACTGTTATGAACAGTAAATATTACTGTTCATCAGGGTTTAAACTTTATAAATATGATATTTTGATAAATTATCTTAATACTAATCCAAGGACATAAGGAACTCGAGAAACGGAATTATAATGAACGAGTTATGATTTAAACAAGTCACGTATAATTAATTCTATAAAAACAGTTTTTATAAACTGTAATGAACAGTAAAAGTTACTGTTCATCAGAGGTTTAAACTTTACAAATATGATATTTTGATAAATTATCTTAATACGAAGACATGGACATAAGAAACGTATAAAACGGAGTCAAAGCGATAAAGATATGAGGTTTTAAAATCACGCGCACTATTTTTACTTTCATACATTATTTTTATAAAACAATTAAATTAATAATGAAATATCATTATGTAATCAATTAAAAACATTAAATTACATATCTTTACAAATGGTACATTAGTAAACGAAAATAATATTTTCTTACGGATACAAGTACACACGTTTCCATTTAACAAAGTACGAGTTAATTATTGTTTTAACTTTTAAATAATTAATAAAAAAAACCATTAGGTGGTGGTGTAGCTATACGACATGCGATGTTTTATTTATGTGAAATACATTATACTATACGGCCCTATAATAAATTAGGTTGCTTTCGGATTTCAATACGGTCCCTATTGTGATTTAGATAAACAATCATTCACTGACGGTGAGTCATAGCCCCCTTTTACCACAATTATATTGTTTTAACAAACTTTAAGGGTGAAGAAACATGCATTGATTTACATTTGGACGGCAAGTATATCCCCCGTGGGGGGGGGGCCCCCTTTTAAAACAAATTACGAGTTAGCCTAAGTAGCTAAACCCACGATTGCCCACTATCCATGAACTGTCCAATTGCCAGTTAGCGACGCAGACTGTTATGAAATAATCATATTGGGATTGACATCCCCGTTCGGTGAGTAGCGCTCAATCAGTTTCGAAAAGTAAACTGAAACAAAGAACGTAAACATGTCGGAAAATTTTGGATGTTGCGGGTTTGAACATCTACACGGGCACATTTTGTGCAATTAAATTGCATACATATATGTCGTAAGCTTCGTTGCATGATCTTTGTGCACTTCGTAATTATTTTTAAGATAGTTGTATGTGTTAACATGTCTTACATGGAAATCTTGTGGCATATTGGTCCTATTTTATACATTTATTAAACCTGTGAATTCACCAACTTTATGTTGACGTTTTAAAGCATGTTTTTCTCAGGTCAATAAGGTACGAGAAACAAGGATACATTGGTGGTCACCATTTTGGAGTCATTACTATAAAGATTTGGGTGCATTACATTTTGGGAATATTTGTTATGTCTTAAAATCTTTACTTTTCATGGATGAACAATTTAAGCTTCGGGCTATTGTAACAAACAAGTTTATTTAATCCAATGTATCAATTTTAAACGACTCATATAGAGGTCGTTCTCATATCTTGTGCTATTGATCTATGAAGTAACACTCTCCAACCCATATTCCGCTGCGACCCATTTTGGGGGTGTTACAGATTGGCATCAAGAGCCTAGGTTATAGAGAACCAGGTCAAATGTTTTTACTTGGACTATAACCATTTTCAAACATTGCATCATACAAAAGTTTTTCACGGGACACATACACTATTGAGTTGCATTAGTTGGTTATGCTATATGCTTTCGTGATCTTTATACATGTTTATATTATACTACATATATACTATGATGGTCTTATATAATATACTTATATAAGTTTATTTATCTTCCTGCAGTCATGTCTTCTGCATCATCCGCTGTCACCTATACCTCTGTGTACACTGACTCCGAACCAGGGAGAGTCTTTTGGGGAGCCGATGAGGAGATATCCGATGGAGGTTCTCCACGAGTCATCGTATACGGATACGATGGACTTCCCATGCAGCCAGTAGACCCACCATCCCCTGACTATGTGCCTGGACCTGAGCACCCATCATCTCCTGACTATGTGCCCGGTCCTGAGCACCCACCATCACCCATCGAGATACCATATGTTCCCGAGCCTGAGTACCCCGAGTACTTAGTACCTTCGGAGGATGAGGCACCCATGGAGGACCAGCCTCTACCCGCTGATGCTTCACCCGTAGCCCTATCACCAGGCTATGTACCTGATTCTGATCCAGAGGAGGATCCGGAGGAGGACTCCGAGGAGGAGCATGCTGACTGCATGACGGAGGGATAGGAGATGATGGAGCCCTCCCAATGATGACCGTGATGATATACTGAGATGATATGAGGAGGACCTTTTCGAGGAAACAGGAGAGGATGACGAGAAGTAGGAGGAGCACCTAGCATCCGGCCGACTCATCTGCTATAAACCAATTGTGGACCCTGTTTACCCTCAGCTAGGGATACAAGGAGGTATTTGAGCCTAGTGAGTCTGCCACCTGACTCCAGATCATCTTCGATTAAGGTCCCCTTTGCCAGACACAATTTCCGTAGGGCAACAGGAAGACTGCAGACCCTGACCCACCGAGTCAGCATCCATGGAGGCACGCATTGCTGGTATTGCCGGCCTGCAGCACCTACACCACCACTACCTTGTTTGCATATCCACCATTACCCTTACCAACCACCACTCGCTACTAACCACTACTGATGCCTAGGGGCACCATTAGGCGTAAGGGCAACTGGGATTCGGATGATAACACAGTTGCAACTGCATTTACTACCCTTATCACGTTGCTCCCTCGTCAGACCTCTACTTCCCACACAAGACTGCTGAACCCTAGGCCTGAGATGCCGCCTTCAGAAGAGAGCTTGTTTACACTACTCTCCCTCCTGGATGCGCGATCGGGGGAGAGCCTCAGCAGCTAGGTGCCTTCATAGCGAGACAGCCAGGTGCTACTCTAGAGGCCGACCCACTTAGATGAGATTGTTATGCCATGAGGAGATAGCACCGACCACCCTAAGAGGGGGTAAAGACAGAAAGAGACAGAGCTTGATCTACTGTTTAGGCAAGGACTGAGGAGTTTCAGTGGCGATTGAGAGCATATGATGACCGAGCTTACTTAGAGCCCGAGTCAGCACAACAATTTCAAGAAATACCATACCACCTCAGCCTACACAGCTTTGGCTTTTGCATCGAGAGGGCTGGTATAGCCTATAGCCATGGCTAGGTTCTAGAGGAGAGGGGGCATGCAGCCAAAGAGGCACATGGTTAGGACTCTAGAGGCACAGGTTGGCCACGTATTCTTATGACCACATCACTTCAGACTCAGTTGATACAACCTTGGACATATTGAGACACTAAGAGGCAGAGACCCATATAGCCCCAAGGATCGGACCAGCTGAGGTCTGCAGCAGCTGTTAGTCATGTAATCCCAGTTTGTAGCTAGTCTCTGTATAAGCCTATTTAGTTTTATCTGGTTACTTTTTCCAACTAATAGGGCTGTAGGATTAATTGTTTTCTACTTTTTTAGCTATCATTGTATGGCGTGTTAAGTATTATGGGTGATCCCCAGCTAACACCGCCTTAGGTCCATATTTTCACTTTTGTATCTCATTGTACTGAACATGTTGTAATCAGGGCCATCATGTATGATTATCGATGTTGTGTTGTATCGGTTATAGTTGCGATTTATTTAATGCGTCATCTCTATTCGATTCACTTCAGTTGATATATTTCACTAGTAAGGATTGTATCTCATTTTATTATTATGCATATGTCCTGTTGCGTTTATGATTATGTGAAATCTGACGTGTATTATATTCCTTGTGATTTTTGAAGAAAATGCCACCAAAAAGAAGAACGACACAAGGCAAACACCTGGCCCACTAATAACAACCGCTCCTACCACAACTGAGTTACTAGATGCCCAACTCCAAGCTTTAATTGATTAAGTGTGTGGCTCATTGGTGCTGCTAATCTTAGCAGAACACGATGCAAGCAGGAGCATAGACTACGAATAACAGCCATGTATCAGAGGAACCGGCGGAGAAGGCAAGTGCCTACGACAACCGAGAAATCGCACTCTACACAGGACTTCTTTGAAGTGCCAGCCTAAGAAATTTCAAAGGCACTGAATGAGTCCGTGTGGCCCTGACCTAATGGTGGAAAAAGATATGGAATCCTTTTTCCTATCCAACAATTGAGTACTATTACAAGTCCCACGCGATTAACAGTGTTATGGCTATCTTTGCTCTCTAAGGAAGTTACCTTGACGAGTGCGTGAAACCCCACGTAAGGCCTGTCGGCAAGAGGTTGTATATGCAATCGCTATGGACGCTTTGAAAAGCGATGATAACAATTAAATACTGCCCAGAGGGCGAGATTCAAAAAAGCTGAAATTCAGAGTACTGGGAACTTAAAGGTAAGAGGTACATATCTGTTGCTTACACCAACGTTCCAAGAGTTGGCACTCATGCGTATAGAATTGTTCCCTGAGGAATCAACTAGGTGAAAGGTATGTCGGTGGTCCTTCCCGACATTGATTACATGTAGTGTTAAGGCATCAAAGCTCATCAATGCAAGAGGCAATTGAATTTGCCTAACTGAATGATGGACAAAAAGATGCTCACTGCAACTGAACGTCAAGCAGAGAATAAGAGGAAATTTAAAGATACTTCAAGGAACAACCAAAACCAACAACAACCGTTCAAAAGAAATAATGTGGCACGGGCTTACACTGCTGGGCCTGGAGATAAGAAGCCTTATGGAGGAACCAAACCTCTATGTACCAAGTTCAATTATCACCACGATGGGACGTGTACTCAAAAGTGCACTGAACATGCAAAGAGATTTCCACTCCGGCCCGTACTGAAAAGTCGACCTACTGGTAACAAACCACAAATTAACAACAAAAAATAGCAACCAGAGAACCCCAAGGGACAAACTCATGAGTATCACTTGCTTTGTGTAGAGGAGTTCAAGGGTCCACTTCAGGAGTGACTCCCCAAGCTAAGAATGGACAATCAAGGAAATTCAGACCGGGAATGGGAATGTTGTAGCAAGAGCTATATGTTGATGGGCTCTGAAGGAACTAACCCGAACTCTAAATGTTGTCACCGGTAAAGTCGTTCCTCCTCAAAAAATCCGTTATCGACTGTCCTATTGTTATTTGATACGGGTGTCGATAGAAGTTTCATATCTACACCACATTTAGTTTCCTTTGATGGAAATCATCCCAACTACACTAACCCATAGTTATGACGACGAGATTTTAGCCGACGCTAAGAATACATGGTTTAATACACTTATACGGGGTGCAACTTCTAAAAACTATTCTCAAATCATGCCATTTCAACCATTGACCTGTTGCCCCTACAGATGGGTAGTTTTTGACATCATTATCGGTATCCGACAGTAAAAAAATTATCACGGAACCTCCAACCGGTTTAGGCTAAAATCTCATGCCGTAATCGATTTGTGATGAAAACTCGTTCGTGTTCCCTTTGGAGACAATATTTTAACTTTTCATGGTGAACAACTAAGCAACAAACGTCAACATCCCGAATCAACATCATCTCGTCGCACGCAAACACACAAAAAGTATAGGTTAAAAAGATGTCCCTAATCTTTTCTTGGCACATGTACCGAACGCAACAAAATGGCGGACCGACAAGTCGAAGGATAAGCAAGCGACCTGATGACCGTCCAATGTTCAAGACTTTCTCGAAGTTTTTCCCGAGGACTTACCGGGTATTCCACCAATCCGCCAAGTGGAATTTCAAATCGATTTGATACTTGGTGCTGCGCCAGTAGCACGGGCACCTTATCGACTGGCGCCCGTCCCAAACATAAAAGAATTGTCAGAACCCAACTAAAATAACTTCCTGACAAAGGTTTTTAATAATGACTCCAGTTTCCTCACCTTGGGGAGCTCTGGTCTTGTTTGTCAAGAAGAAGGATGGATCATTCCAGGTGTGCATTGATTACTAGGAATTGAATAAGCTGACAGTGAAGAACCGTTATCCGCTTCCCATGATTGATGATTATGTTTCGAAGTCAACAACACATGGTTCGCGTATCTACACACAATATCGACCTATTCCAAGGGTTATCATCAAATCTAAGGGTTCGTGAAGAAGGATATCCCAAGACCGCATCAAACCGACATGGACATTATGAATTTCAATTATGCCATTTGGTTTGACTAACGCACCTACTGTATTCTATGGTATCCTCATGAATCAGGGTGGGCAAAATCCATATCTGCATTAAATTCTGATTGTCCTTTATTGTTTTTTGAGTATATACCTGATATACCGTCGAAGAACAAGCACGAGCATGTCAAGCCCTCAAGTTATCTTGGAAGTTGCTTAAGAAGGAGTAGTTTGTAATGCCAAATTCCTAAAGGGCGAATTTTCGGATTCCTTAAAAAGTACGTTCCTTGGTCACGTGCTGTACAGTCCAGGTATTCACGTGGATCCCGCCAAGATTGAATCCGTTAAAGATTGGGCATCTCCTCTTCTGCAACGGAGATAACCGTCAATCTTTTTTTTTATTTTAAAAAAAGCCCCCCCCTAAAAAAACAACAGGTCTAGCTACTAGATCGAATTCATTTGAAGGATTCGCCAAAGATCGCCAAGCCAATGACCAACTCAACTCAAAAGAAGGTCTAGGTTTGATTGGAGGTGCCAAGTAGAGACCAGCTTTTCCCAATTGATAAACATAAGTTTGTGTAGCGCACCAATTTCTAGCTTACCCGAATGAAATGAAGACTATATCGCTTACTGGTGATGCTAATCAATCAAAGGTTGGGCGCGGTGCTAATGCAGAGAGAAAAGGTGATTGCTTTTATGCATCACGACAACTAAAGCCTTCATGAGAAAAAATACACCACTCATAGCTTTGGAGTTAGCGCAGTAGATATTCGCTCTAAAAGATTTAAGGCATTATCTTGAACGGACAATAATGACAGCTGTTCACTGACCACAAAAATTTACAAAACATCCTTATCAGAAGGAATTAAAACATGAGACAACTTCGTTGTTGGCAATAGCTAGTGACATATGATTATGAAATCCGTTATCATCCGGGAAAAGCAAATGTAGTGGCTGACGCATTGAACAGAAAAGAACGAATAAAGCCATTACGGGTTCGGGCCTTAGTTATGATTATTGGGTGGACCTTCCCAAGCATGATTTTGAGGCCAGAATTGAGGCCAGAAAACCAGAAAACCTCAAGTCGGAAGACGTAGGAGGTATGTTGATTGAAAATTCGAAGGACCCAGAAAAGCCCAGGAAGGATAAGTTGGAACCGCGTACAGACGGGCTTATAGGAGGAGGAGCTAGGAGGGGACATTGAGTCAAGACAAGTAAGAATTTGCGTTTCTTGTCATCGCTATGAGTGACATCTAAAGAATCGATTATTGCATGAGTCTCACAAGTCGAAATATTCTGTTCATACGGGTTTCGATAAAATGTACCAAGGCATGAAGCAACTATACTGGTGGCCTAACATGAAAGCTGAACAATGCCACCTATGTTAGCAAGTGTCTGACGAGTTTAAGAGTCAAAGTCGAAGACCAAAAACCATCTGGCTTATTGGTACAACCAGTGATTCCTCAATGGAAGTAGGACAATATCACCATGGATATTATCACCAAACTCCCAAGGACGCAAAGTGGAAACGACACCATATGGGTAATTGTAGACCGACTTACTAAGTCTGCACACTTTTACCGATGGAGGGAAACTGACCCAATGGACAAACTAGCCAGACTGGTACTTGAAAGAAGTCAGTCACAATGCATGGATACCCACTCTCAATCATTATGATCGTGACCCTTAGAGTTTGAGCGTCAATTATTTTCTGGGAGGTCATTTCAAACTGCTTTCGTACTACGCTAGGAATATGAGTACGGCTATACATCCCGAGACTGATGGACAAAGCGACAAGAACCATTCAACACCTTGAAGATATGGTACAGCGCTTGTGTGATAGACTTTGGGAATGGGTAGGGAAGGACAACTTAACAAGCTGATCGAATTCTCGTACAAACTAGTTCACCATGCTAGTATTAAATGCCTCTGCCCCATTCGTGGCCAACTTTATCGCTGAAAGTGTCATCACCTGTGTGTCTTGTTGCCGGAGTCGAGATGCTCCATCTCACCGGTCCAGAACTTGTTTGATGAACACACCGAAGAAGATTGTCCAAATTAAGCACAGAATGCAAGGCCTGCTCGTGATCGGCCAAAAGATTTACGCCGATGTAGGCGTAAGCCACTAGATTTCAAGTTGGAGTGATCGAGTTAAGTGTAAAGGAGTATCACCTTGGAAAGGGGTCGTACTTTTGGAAAACGAAAGTAAAACCCCGAGGTAAATTGGACCTTTCAAGTGTTTAGCCAAAGTGCAAACCGTTGCTTATAACTACGATAACTACCTCAACAGTTTAAGCCGGGGTTCATAGCACGGTTTCATGTACCAACTAAAGAATGTTTTATTCCAGTGAGCCATTGCTAGTGTCAGTTAGAAGAAAATACACATTATGAATAAACTCCCCTTTGTTAGAGAACAGTGGCAATCTTAGAACAGACGCAGCCCCGAGCTTAAAGACGAAGTCGTATTCCATCATCAAAGTTTGATGCACTCAAAGAGAGTGTCCATGAATTCCCATGGGTAACCGAAGAACACTATCCGAGAAACGTATCCGCACCTCATTCAGCAAAAAGCCGCACCCATCCGAAAAATCCCGCATCATGAGCTTGGGACACGGCTCTTCAAACGTGGAACACTGTAACATTTCCATCTTCATGTTTATGATTACGCACTTTAATTAATTCCATTATATATTTTTCATAGACGTTTTACACGTTCGCGTTCTTAATAATTAACTGTAAAGTTATAATCGCGTAAACTAAAAATCAACGTTCAATGTAAACGAACATCAAACAAATTAAAGTTTACATCAAGAAAGCGTTATATGATTATTATGAGTATAATTTATAACTTTTTGTAATTTATTTTTGTTGGTTACGTAAAACGCTATACGTTCGCAATGACTTACCTTCGGTCCATTATCCCGGAAGCACCTAAAAACCTATCTATACTCAAACAAATACCCACTTTTATACCCAATACCCAAAATTTATTCATTTTATCATGTTATATCACCATATGGCCAGATATGAAAGGTTTACACAAGAAATAAATACAAAACCCCCCACTAAATCTTCCATTTGCAAGTTGTAACTCTTACACACTAGTACCTTTACCCCAATTCTTCATAAATTGGCTTGTCATGGTACCATAAGCCTCATTTCCAGTTCAGCCATAGGTTGGGCTAATAGGGAGGAGAGAGGTCTTTGACTTTCCCTTTAGACCTACCAACATCCCATGGTTTCCCTTTTTAGTGGTTTTAAGGTTTCCTAGTTACTATATAAGGAAGGTCATATGTAAACTAGCTCATATTCTCTCATGCAAGTAAATCAAAGCACACAAACTCTCTCCATCTTACTCAAAACCCCACGGCTACAAAAATAGTGAGCTAGGGTTTTCATATATCATTATTTGGAATTATTCAAATATTTTCAAGCCCTACAACGCACTCATTTCTAAGTCATCTAAGGTTTACTCAAGGTGTTTAACACGCTTGGATTCTCGGTTAACAAGATGGAAATTAAGAAAACATATCTAGGTTTTCCTTGATTAGGGTTTGATTTTGGAAGCTTTGGTTAGGGTTTAATATCTTGTGTTCATCATCCTAACTCATCTTCTAATAAGGTCATATTTCAAAGTATTCCAAATATTCATTTATTCATTATCTTTTATCCGTACCATAATTGTTAATTGTTTAGTCACACCTATAGTCATTTTTGTGTTATACAATAAGAGTATTTAGGACTTACAAAATTCGGATTTATGTTGCTATGTAGTAAAATGATAATAGTAATAAAAGGGACATGCTTAGTAAAAAGTGTTAAATTAAATTATGTAAATGATTTACAATTAAATGGTGTTTGAAAGTTTATTTTACAAACTTATTGTAACAAAAGACCACAAGGACATGGAAATCATTTGAACAAGTGTTATTGACAAATAGAGGGACTTAGAATTGGTATGATATATGGGTAGAAAATTGGTAAAATTATGGTGCAAAGATTTCCTAAAATAAGAAGTATTATAAATACTATGCTTATATTAATCAAGAAACCCTAATTCAACTTTTATAAATCTACTATTGGAATCTTCGATCACTTAACATATACAATCTTTAAGTTTTATTAAAATAGTACTCCTCACAAGGATCGCGAGCCAAGTAGGAACTTGAAACAACTGATTAATAACGAAAAAAAGATTATGAACATTTATAACAAGTTTTACTTAACCACACTTATAAAAGCTGATTTTACATAAAAGTTTATTTTCATATACATAACCATACTGTTTTCGGATCTGAGTTATACAAATAAATATTTTTATCAAACATAGTACACTTCATGACGAATCCAATGACAAAAGAAAACTCGCGAGAACGGAAATTAAAATGAACATGTTACGTAATTATTAAGTATATATAAAACTAATATAAAAAAACAGTTTTTTATGAACTGGCTTATGAAACAGTAAATGCCTTACAGTTACATACAAGAAGGTTTAATTTTTGATAAATAATGACAATTTGATTAATTTTCTTCAATAAGAAGACTCGATGGACATAAAGAAACTATAAATCGGAGTTAAAAACATAAAGATATGAGGTTTTAAAATCACGCGCACTATTTGTACTTATACATAATTTTTTTATAAACAAATCAATTAATAATGAAGTAATCATTATGTAATTCAATATAAAACATTTACTCATATATGTTTAGGAATATTGTATTCCATAGTTACTCCTGGTAATATAGTCATTACTAACTGAAGCATATAAGTACTCTTTGGTAGATTCATAGTCATTAATATTGTATTAGTACCTTGGTAGAACAATATTGGAGTACTACTGGTAATGGTTATAGTTAGTTCCGGTAGTACTAATGAATAGTTATAGTTAGGAATTGCATATTTTACAAATGTACATTAGTAACCGAAAGTAAATATTTATTCTTACGGATACAAATACACATACTTTTATTTAACAAAGCACGAGTTAATTATTAATTTAACCTTTAAAGATTACATAAAAAACTATTAGGTGATGGTTTAAACTATATGACATGTGATGTTTTTAATTTACATGAAATACATTATACTAAACGACCTATAATAAGTGGTTGCATTTTGGATTGCCGACACGATTCACTTATTTGACATTAGATAAACACAAATTCATTCGCTTACGGAGAGTTTCATAGCCCCGCTTTTAGTAACAATTATATTGTTTTACAACTTGGGGTGAGAAACATGCATCGATTTACATTTGGACGCAAGTACCACTTTTAAACAGTTTACGAGTGGCCATAAGTAGATCTAAACCCACTATTGCCCACTATCATGAACTGTCAATTGCTAGTTAGCGAGCGCGAATGTTATGAATAGATCAATTTGGGATTGACATCCCCGTTCGGGTGAGTAGCGCTCACCAGTTTCGAATGTACTAAAACAACGAATGTATACATGTCGGAACAATTTGGATGTTACGGGTTGAACATCTACACGGGCACATAGTGCCTAATTTTGCATACAACGTATGTCCGAGCTTCGGTGGCAGAGTTAGTGCAACTTCGTAAAATACTTGTGAATACTGTATGTGTTTACATGTCTTACATTGAAATTATTGGTTGGTCCATTTTTATCTACCTTTTATTAAACCATGGATGAATTTCACCATCTTTATGTTGAATTTTATAAAAAGCATATTTTGTCTCAGGTCAATAAGGTAACGAGAAACAAGGAAACAATTGGTGGGTCACCATTTTTGGAGTCATATACTATAAAGATTTGGGTGCATTAACACTTTGGGAATATTTGTTATGTCCTAAAATCTTTACATTCTCAACATAGATGTACACATTTTAAGAAGCTAACAGCTATTGTCACAAACAAGTTTTATTCTCAATCCATTACAAGTTTTAAACCGACGTCAATATAGAGGTCGTTTCTCATATCTTGTGCTATTGATCTATGACGTACAACTCTAACACCCCCATATTCCGCTGAACACCCACTTTTGGCGGGGTGTTACAACAGTAGGGAACAATGTTTTTCGGTTATCCCCTTAACGCAACGAAAATGACTGGAAATCTTGAACAAGGATGTAACGATTTTGTGAGAGAGTGGGAGAGAAATTTTTAGTTTGTGTTTGTGTTTGTGTGTGTGATTAACTGAAACACGGGGAGGGGGTGTTTGTGTATAAGATAAGTTTTGTTTTGTGCACAAATGCCCCCCTTAGATTTAGTATGTCTTGTACTTTCCACTTATAAGATATTTTAGGCATTTTAAGTTAACACGTTGGCACAAATAGTCCTTGTAGTTTTAATTACCATACCTAACAACTTAAATTTGCACATATTCTCTCTAAAGGCATAAACAAATAACATTTAAGGCACACATAAGCTAAACTTAATTAACTTTCTTTAAAAAATGATATTCCGTTATTGTTTAAAAAACCTTTATTCCTTTTATCAAATGACTTTCTGAAGAAGATATTTGACATTTTCTCTCTCCCTCAAACAATGACCCGTTTTCTATTTAAAAGAACAGTAGTCCCTTGTTGAGAAGTTCAAATGTCTTTGAAAAGCCGTTTTTCTGATGACTTTGTTTTTTTTTAAAACATGTTTTATTTTTGAAAATCAAACACCATGAAATAAGATTTCTCTTATTTTAACACATAAGTGCACTGACACGTACACTTATGGATAAAGAAAGCACGGGTTATGTTGCAATGTAAACACAAGCCTTTGCATGGTCATAAAGTAGACCATGCCCGAGAATAAATTCCCGTTATGAGGTCAAGTTTTCTTTTTGAAATACTTGCCTTTAAGATGATGACTGGTTTGCTATCTGAAATAATGGGTTGCTATCTGAAATAATAGCAAGCCATTTGGCATGTTTTGAAGACATTTGGAACTTCTGCTCGAACTTCATTTACAGCCTCGTTTCATTATTGAATGACATTTATAAGACCGAAATGTTATCGATTTTCAGAAAACATGCCATTATTACCTCTTTTTATATTTTTCTTATTTTTTAATTTTTTCTTTGGTTTTAAATATTTTATATTTTTGTATTTTGATTTTATAAAAGTTTTCTGAAAAAATATAATCTTTTTGGTTTTTCTGGTTTTGAATATATATATATGATACACAGGATATCAGAATATGTACCACCACTATTCTTCAGCTTCACCTGGCAACTATTTCAAGGCGTAAAACTTCGCATTCCCAGCTTGTTGATCAGAAATTCAATTCTTTCTCTGCATTGGGCTTTAGTGAAGATGTCCGCTAGCTGATACTCCGTGTTGAAAAAGTAAAGCTCTACTACTTCATTCTCCACTTGCTCTTTGATGAAGTGGAATCTGATGTCAATATGCTTCGATCAAGAATGTTGAACATTGTTGCAACATAAGGAAATAGCGTTGTTGTTATCACAGTACATTGGAATTTTATTGAATCCAAGACCATAGTCGGTAAGCTGTGATCTCATCCAAAGGACTTGAGCACAACAGCCGGACAAGGCTATATATTTAGCTTCCGTACTGGATATCGCAACGCTTTTCTGCCTTTTTGATAACCAGCTAACAAGTCTGTCTCTTAATAATTGCATACTTCCAGATGTAATTTGTCTAGTATCTTGGCAACCTGCATGATCAGCATCTGCATAAGATGTTAGAGCAATAGAAGAATCCTTTAGATAC
This sequence comes from Tanacetum coccineum, assembly GCA_026074375.1. Lineage (NCBI taxonomy): Eukaryota > Viridiplantae > Streptophyta > Magnoliopsida > Asterales > Asteraceae > Tanacetum > Tanacetum coccineum. The sequence continues at coordinate 68,200 of BQNB010018363.1, forward strand.
CAGAGTCCCCTATTAACGGTTCCTCATAGGTATTTAAAGATTCTTTTTATAGCATGTAAGTGCTTTTCAGTAGGCTTTGCCTGATACCGGGTACACATGCATACAACAAATGTAAGGTCTGGTCTACTGGCTGTAAGATACATAAGGGTGCCAACCATTCCACGATAGTGTATAGGGTCAATGGCTTTCCCTTATGGATCTTCATC